>CAUYLG010036094.1:0-53330 GCA_963573385.1 Cacajao melanocephalus
CTCTCGCAGTTGTTTCATTGTGCTGTTATTTCCCCAATTCACCCCAGCCTGGAAAAATAACTTCTATCTGTCAAAAAAAAAAAAAAAAAAAAAAAAAAAAGAGAGAGAGAGAGAGGGAGGTATAGGGCCTAGAATAGCTAAAACTACCTTGACAAAAAAGAAACAAGGGAAAGCAATGACTCTACCTGATATCAAGGCTTACCACATAGGTACAACATTTGATATAGTGTGGTACTGGTAAAGGAATAGACACAAACGTCAAGGGAACAGAACAGAGAATCCAGAAACAGATCTACTCAAATATCCGCAATTGACTATGCTAGAGCAACTGGAAATCCAGATGCAAACAAAAAACAAACCAACGTTAAAACCTCAAAATGAAACAAGAACTTAAATGTAAAACATAAAACTATTAAATTTTTAGAAAAAAATGTAGATAATCTTTGGGATCTAGCAACAAAGCAAGTTCTTAGACTTGCAAGCGCAATACATAAAAGGAAAAATCAATATATCGGATCTCATCAAAATAAAAATGTTTGCTCTGCAAAAGATCATTTCAAGAGGATAAAAAACTAGACTGGGAGAAAATATCTGCAAACCACTTTTATGACAAAGGAGTAGTATCTAGAATATATAAAGAAATCTCAAAACTAAACAGTAAAAAAAAAAAACTAAATCCAATTAGAAAATGGGCAAAAAACATGAACAAACATTTCACCAATGGTAATGTAAAGATGGGAAATAAACACATGAATTGATGTTCAACATTATTAGCCACCAGGCAAATGAAAATTAAAACTACAAAGAGATACAACACATCTATTGAAATGGATAAAACGAATACCACTAAACGCTGGCAAGGAGAAAGGTGATCCCATGCAAAGCTAGTGGGAATATAAAATAGTACAACCACTTTTTTGGCAGTCTCTTACAAAACTAAAGATGTAACTATTACCTGAACCAACAACTGTACTCTTATATTCTTACAAAAACTCATACACAAATGTTCATAGCCAAAACCAAGAAATAACTCAGATGTTCCTAACAGGTGAAAGGTTAACAAACTGGTACATCCACACTATGAAAAATAACTGAGCAATAAAAAGGCAACAATTTTGATGAACTGATAGAGAATTTATGTTCAGTGAAAAAAGCCATCCTGTATGTTTTATATAACATTCTTGAAATGACAAAATTATAAAAATGGAGACCAGATTAGTGGTTGCCAGGAGTTAAGGAAAGGTGGAGAACAGAAGTGGGTGTGGCTATAAAAGAGTAACATGAAAGATCTTTGTCGTGTGGAAATGTTCTGTATATTAACTGTATCAATACCAATTTCCTAGCTGTGACATTATTTCTAGTTTATTAGACATCACCATTTGGGGAAATTGTGTAAAGGGTTCAGAGTATCACTGTGTGCTACTTCTTACAACTGCATGTGACTCTACAATTATCTAAAAAAAATTTAATTTAATAAACGGATGGGCCAGGAGTGGTGGCCCATACCTGTAATCTTGACACTTTTGGAGGCTGAGGCAGAAGAATCGCTTGAGCCCAGGAGTTTGAGATCAGCCTAGGGAACACAGCAAGACCTCAACTCTACAAAAAATTAAAAAATTAGCTGGGCATGGTGGTACACACTTGAGGTCCTAGCTACGTGAAAGGCTGGAGAGAGAGGATGGCTTGAACCTGGGAGGTTGAAGCTGCAGTGAGCCGTGACAGTGCCACTGCACTGGGTGACAGAGGGAGACCCTATCTCAAAACAAACAAAACAAACAGACAAAAAGGAGAGAAGGCAAAGAAGTCTATCTTAACAAGCAAAAAACATTTTTGGAGCCAGGTGGAGGGAAAAATAGGTTGACAGGTGAACCATCAGTAGATAGGAGGGGTCTTCTCTCCAAGTTCAAGTTCAATGTTAATTGGGTTGGAAAGGATGGGACCACAAGAGAGAGGCTCAGATGACAGACCTGGGAGCTTTAAAGGAATCAAGAAAACTTGGATTATTAAAGTCTATGGGGAGCATTAAGAATTCACTGTAAAAGAAGGGACCACACCTTCTTTTACAGTGAAGGCTGTATCTCCCAGGTTTGCAAACTGCTCACTGGTATGAAGTCTCTTTCCTCCATATTCCTTTTCAGAGAATTTTTTTTTTTTTTTTTTTTGGTTGTTGTTGTTGTTGAGATGGAGTCTCACTCTGTCACCAGGCTGGAGTGCAGCAGCGCAATCTCGGCCCACTGCAACCTCCACATCCCAGGTTCAAGCAATTCTCCTGTCTCACCCTCCTGAGTAGGTGGAACTACAGGCGCGTACCACCATACCCAGCTAATGGTTGTTATTTTTAGTAGAGATGGGTTTTCACCATGTTTGCCAGGATGGTCTCAATCTCTTAACCCTGTGATCTGCCTGCCTTGGCCTCCCAAAGTGCTGGGATTACAGGCATAAGCCACCGTGCCCGGCCTGAGAACTTTCACAACAGCAATGAACAAAACCGACAAAGTCTGTAACTTTGGTGCTTACATGCTAACGGAGAAGAAAGATAATACAATAAAAAAATATAGAGAGGCATTCTACAAAATAGCTGGCCAGTATGCCTCAAAACTGTGAAATAAAGCTTGTTTTTTTTTTTTTTTAAATCAAAAACAAAACAGCACCCCCTACTTGTCTTATTGCATCTAAAGTGCTCTTTACTTGCTAATTGCTAATGCTGTTTTACATATAAAGCTGTAAGTATGACACTAAAACTGAATTTGTCTAAAAATAAGGTTATTTTATAGCACCAGTTTGGATGTCTCTGTGAAATTCAGCAAAATAGAACTTCATTTGTACAGTTATAATAAAATCTTAGGAAAAACAGCAAAAATATTATCATCCCTATCCTAAAGGACAGAAATAATAGATACAAACAGAAAATGTCTTATAGTCACACAAGAATTAGTGATAAAAGCAGAATTAAAATTTCAGATTCTCAATCAAGAAAGTGATTACTGTAATATTCATTTTTCCTCCCTCATACAAAGAATCTCTTTTTCTTACTCTTATATGAATAAGGGTTCTCTCCTGAACTAGAGACTTTCATGACTGGCTAATGTAAGAACTAATGCCTATCTGTTTTCACTAACATTTTAAATTTTTCATAGTGCATCTCAGGAAAGTCCACAGAGCTTGAATTTGTCAGGATACCTAAGTAGAAAAGTTAACAAGCTTTCTGCATGTGAACTTCCCGATGCAGTACCAGCATTTATTTTGAGATGATGTTCTTACACTAAACTCATCATCAATGATGCCTAAAAAAACACTTCATTACAAGCAACCCACTCTCCTCTTACTAAACCAGATAAATATACCAGTTAATTAATACTTGACTCTAATTCGAGAAATATGTCCTGACTGATTGTGTCCAGTCACTGCAGAGACACCAAGGATACAGTGATGAAAATGTAGCTCTTGCTCTTGTCCAGTAAACAGACAACTATGGAAAGATCTAAAGAACTCTAAGATGCAAATTCATTCAGGGAGCCAGAGCTCCAGAAGAGCACAAGAAGTCACCTACATCAGTATGAAGACAGTCAAACTATCAAGAGGAAGTGAGGTATGGAGACCTGAAAGATAGCAGGTACCAGCCGGCTGAGAACGGGACAGGGATGTAACAGACTGATACAAATGTTTAGAGCCACTTAATTCAAAATATACAATGAAATGATAGTAAGGCGAAGAATCTCCAAGAAAATAAAGAGAAAAAGTTAGGCAGAAAACCTGATAACAGACAAGCACTAACTGACTTTACAGTTCAGAGAAAGATAAAAGTGAAGCTGGCCATATGGAAGCTCGGAAAGAAGCTGTTTGTTGCTGGTAAAACAAACAGAAAGTCATGAAATAAAGGCACTGGCACCTTCAAAAGTGGACATGTGAATAAATTCATCATTGAAACTGTGCAACAGGCAAATAAGAATTCCAGATTTCTTTCCTCCTTCACCAAGTATAAAGACGACCCTATCCCTTCCAGATACCAGACTCAATGACAATAGGCACAGCTGGTGGGGAGGAGGTAGGAATGAAAAAATGAATGGAGAGACTAAGTGAAATTTTATTTCCTAAACTGTGAAAATTCGGGTCCTTTCCCTCCCTGCTTAGCGACCCAAATGCTGGCAGTTTACACTCTTCCCCAGACAAGGGAACAAGATTCTTCTCCAGGAAATACGACACTAACACACCCACACACCACCCCACCCTAAGGGACCTATGGATAATTACATCTAGAGATTTACCAATGAAATGGACCGACAGTGAAGCTCACAGTTTACAAGTCCTACTACTCATGTGCAGTAACTTCCCAATTAGCTGTGTAAGCAAGAGGATTACCGTTTTTCATTTTAAACCTCATGTGACTTTTTGAAACTACATACTTTGATAAAAGTTAAAGACAATGGCAGGTTAAAGCAGCATGGAAAAGACAAAGAAGTATCTAAGCAGATGATTTGTTTTTTATCATCTTACAATGATTTATCTATGATAAATGAGTAAAAATAGATTTTAAAACAAATCATTCTCAATCCTAATAAAAATACATGCCAAAATAGGTACCTAAGAAGTAAAAAGTACTCAACCTGTATATCCATTAACATAGATGGCAACTCCACTAAAAATTGTAGATGAACTTCCATCCTTCTGCATAGCAGCATCTGAGCGAAACTGTTCCTCCAATTTCTGGACCTTGGCAGCCATATACCCACCCTAGAATTAAAGAAAAGGTAAACCAATCACAAAAGTTACATTTTCTCTACCTCCTTTGGTTTTGAAAAAAGAAACTTATATTTCAAAAACTAAACAACAGATCTTATTCTGTGCTAGTGACCAGAACATAATGATGACCTCATAAACATAAACTGTAAGGCAAGGCAATAAATAAAACAGGTAGGTTGGGCCAGGCGCAGTGCCTCACACTTGTAATCCCAGCACTGTGGAAGGCCAAGACGTGTGGATCACTTGAGGTCAGGAGTTCAAGACCAGCCTGGCCAACATGGTGAAACCCCATCTCTACTAAAAATACAAAAATTAGCCAGGCATGGTGGCAGGTGCCTGTAATCCCAGCTACTCAGGAGGCTGAGTTAGAATTGCTTGAACTCGGGAGGTGGAGGTTGCAGTGAGCTGAGACTGCACTACTACACTCCAGCCTGGGTGACAGAGCAAGACTCCATCTCAAAAAAGAAAACAAATTTTTTAACAAATAAATAAAACAGGTAGGCCAAGGAAGAAGTTTAAACCAATCAGAAATTTGACAAGTGGTCTCAAAGCGTATTTTAATTTATTTATTTATTTTGAGATGGAGTCTTGCTCTTGTCACCAAGGCTGGAGGGCAGCGGCGTGATCTCAGCTCACTGCAAACTCCACCTCCCAGGTTCAAGTGATTCTCCTGCCTCAGCTTCCCAAGTAGCTGGGATTACCGGCACCCACCACCATGCCCAGCTAATTTTTGAAATTTTAGTAGAGACAGGGTTTTACCATGTTGGCCAGGCTGGTCTCAAATCCCTGACCTCAGGTGATCTGCCTGCCTTGGCCTTCCAAAGTTCTGAGATTATAGGTGTGAGCTACCACGCCCGGCCTCAGAGCTTATTTTAGACTGGCTTCCACTGTCTCCCATATACAGAGAGCTTAAGATGAATTACTTCAGGCTGGGCGCAGTGGCTCACGTCTGCAATCCCAGCACTTTAGAAGGCAGAGTTGGGCAGATCACAAGGTCAAGAGATCGAGACCATCCTGGCCAACATGGTCAAATCCCGTCTCTACTAAAAATATAAAAATTGTGGTGGCACGCGCCTGTAATCCCAGCTACTCAGGAGGCTGAGGCAGGAGAATCGACTGAACCTGGGAGGCAGAGGTTGCAGTGAGCCGAGATCGTGTCACTGCACTCCAGCCTAGTGACAGAGCGAGATTCCATCTCAAAAAAAAAAAAAAAAGAATTACTTCAGGTAAAAATGAGGCAACTGGATAAACCAGTGCAGTCCTCCCTACACATGGGTAAGAATACAATGAATGCTCCAGTGGCTAAATTCTGGATCTAAACAATCTATTTGATGGTAATAATAACTTTCATTAGATAACATCCACCTCACAAAGAATATCAAAAAATAATTATTTTTGCTAAACATCTTGACAGATCTAGGGATTCAGCTATACTTTTCCTGAACTTTGAAATAAGTAAGCTTGATTTGAATTATTAGGTCTCTAAATTAAAGCTGTAGGAGGCTAGAAGCACATGAGTTTTTCCCAAAATGGAAATGACTGCATTATTTTTGCTAATTATTAAAAATATTACATGCCCACTGTGAAATTTATTTTCAGAAAATACAGGAAATATAGAGAAGAAAATTAAAACTGGCATAATCCCATTCATTAAAACTTTGGGGTGTTGTCTCTAAATCTTATTTCTGTATCTCATAGCATAGAGTTTTTATAAAAATATAATCATACAAAATATTTCTTTGTAACACTGTTTTAGTCAAGGTTATCTTTCCAGGTTAAAATATATAAAGCTAAATAATGACTGTATAGTGCTCTACTATATACAGATGACTTATTTGACCAATCCCCTATTATTGGATATTTTTGTGTTTTTCTGTTTTTCAGCATTACTAGCAACTCTGCAATAAAATCATCATACAATAAATTATTGTGCACTAGGCATATTTATTTCCTCAGAGTAAAAATCCTAAGACTAAAGTTTAAGGGATAAAGTTTATAAACATCATTAAGGGTTTCCATACATTGTGAAAACTCAAAGATCTGGTGTCTAAAGTAATTCACAATTTAGAAAACAACTTAAACCATATTATAAACTAAAAGAAGAATGAAAATTATCTAGACAGTTCAATATAATTATTTTTACTCTTTTAAAACACACCCATTTTTCCCAGCCATCGTTTTCAGCTCGCTTCCTCCATCCACCTCGCCTCATGGTGGAGCTTCTGTATTGGGGAGGAAAAAGAATATGTCAATTTAAAAACATAATGTATTCCTAATTGACATTTTATTTCAATATCAAGAAAATGAGAAATTAAAATATATTCAAATGTCTAATTGACAAAAATCAAGAATACAACACTAAGTAAACTTTTTCTAAAGTTCTCCATTCTCCAGCTTTACAGGTGAAATTTGTGTATAAACACTCTCTTACAGGTAAGTATTTTTAAATTTTAACTGTTAAATTTAAAATTCAACAGAAAAAAATCTTATGCATTCCTGAGCATCAGTCCTAATACTCACTTACATAAAACATCACCAAATCCAACTAACTGCTTACTTTACTTGTTATCATTAGTGTAACATAATCAAACAAAACATTTCCCTTCATGAGTGTCCTATAATGTGCCTCTTAAACTCTGTCTTTCCTATTACATACTGGACACTTAAGAGTTCAGTCATAGTGTGATCCACATATTCTGCAAAAGTGTTATGTCAATTAAAAATGATGCAGAAAAGATTATCATTGATAATAAACTATAATAGTAAATCTGTCATACTCCTTAAGACAACACTTACTTAACTATACTATAAAACCACGGGATGACCAAATGACGACTCAAATTAAGTGGCGGCTGGCTTAATGGCTAGCAAAATACAAAATACAACTCATAAATCAAAGGAGGCTAAATGAAACCCCTTGTAAAATCAAAGTCTTGTAACACAAATGGCTACATTTTGGGATATGACTACATTTATCCTTACCAAAATTAATATAACTTCTATTTAGATAATTTTCTTTTTTCTTTTTGTCAGATACACAGGGAAAATTTTCTTCTAGCAACTATATAGAGTTATACAAAATGGTTACCATACGAAGCCTTATATATTATCCAAGTCAAATCAGCTCTGATATGATCTATGAGAAATTTTTATTTAACAATACCTTAAACCATGACACTTTACCCCACACACATTAACAGATATTTTCTTTTCTTTTTTGAGACAGAGTTTCGCTCTGTCGCCAGTGTGATCTCAACTCACAGCAACCTCTGCCTCCCAAGTTCCAGTGATTCTCCTGCCTCAGCCTCCCGAGTAGTTGGGATTACAGGCGCCCACCACCACACCTGGCTAATTTTTGTATTTTTAGTAGACATGGGGTTTTGCCATGTTGGCCAGGCTGGTTTTGAACTCCTGACCTCATGTGATCCAACCGCCTTGGCCTCCCAAAGTGCTGGGATTACAGGCATGGGCCACCCAGCATGGCCAGCAGATACCTTCTTATGAGTATTTTTGTTCTTAGTATACTGCAGGATTTAGTTTTTCTTTGCTGACATTTATAGTAATTACAAATTTTTATTGTCTACCCTTAAAAGATATGCAGAAACACTGTCAAAAAGTTAAGTCCTGATAGAAAGACAAGATAAATTTAACTGTTTTAGGGGCATGTGCAAAGTGCTCTGAGAAAAGGTGGCGAAATGATTAACCCTGAGGAGAGATTTTTTTTTAAGTTTCATAAAGGTAGAAGCATGAATACCCCAAATATGCTCATTATCAAGTCCAACTGCCATATGTTCTGTAAATATTTATTCTCTTTTCAGGAGGCTCACTTTGTTCAGTTCCAACAGGCTTTAGCCCTTAAAGGAAATCTAGGAGATATGTTAACACACGGCTCTGGACTACATATAAACTGAATCCATACACCTGCTCTAACAAGTAAAGAGTTTGGGAATTCTGGCCATTATACACTTAAAAACACATACGATAATTAAATGCAACTATTAAACTGTTAAAGGTAAATAAAAGAGTAAAGTACATTTTATAACAAATGGTGGCCCAATCATTTAAGAGCTCCAATTGTTTAACGTCTATTGTATACCTACTGCATGAGACCAGTAAGAAAATCCCTTAGTGATGGTTTAATGAGGATAGAAGCATGAAACCCAGTAGCAATAAAAAAAATTTAAAAATCCCAGGTATTAAAGGTTCTTCCCCTCAACTCCAAAATAACAAAACTATTCCAGACAAATGTTTAAAACTTGAAAGGGAAAGAATGAAAAACTGAAAATTTGTTTTGTCATTTCCAATAACTTGATTCATGAACAACAAACTCCTATTGATCCAGAAATCAAATAGTCAAAAATTACTGGCCAACATTCTAAAGAGGACAAAAGTCTTCAGAGATCTGCCACCTCACCTCTCCTCCCCAAACCGGACAATTTTTCCCTCTCAGAACATATGGCAATCCTAAAAGAGTGGCTGAAAGACTGGGCAAAGTTCCTGACAAACAGTGCTAGGAAAGAAAAAGTAGAGTCCAAGGATCTTCCAAGGATACAGACTGCCACAATTGGTATTAGAACTCTACAAGTAACAAGAAATTGGAAGTAGACCAAACTTTGCAGAAACTGTATTCTGCCTTACATTATTTCAATCTCTGAAAACAGATTAAGGTGATCATGGGCTGGGCGAGGTAGCTCACACCTGTAATCCCAGCACTTTGGGAGGCCAAGGCGGGTGGATCACCTGAGGTCAGGAGTTCGAGACCAGTCTGGCCAACATGGTGAAACCCTGTCTCTACTAAAAATACAAAAAAATTAGGCAGTGTGGTGGCTGTTTCCGCTAATCAGCAAGGATCTTCGGAAAAAAAGACTCCGCCAATGCCTCTGTAATCATATCCGGGGAAAAGTTCTTCACTCTAGATAACTGACTTGCTTCTTTAAATAGAACTTTCCCTAGAACAGAGGATGGCATTTAATCAGGATACCACTACTTGACAGAAATAGCCTTCAGAAATAACACACTCTCTGTTTTTATCCCGTTCCAAGCAACCTCCTGAATTACAATGTGTTCTCTTGACTAAACCTACTCACTAAGAAGTGACTGCCCTGTATTGACAAACCATCCAATTACCAAGCCAGACTTGTAAACAAAAATTGCCTTCTAGTTTTCAAAGGAACTCTTCCAGACCAGGCTCCCAATCTAATTCCACAGAACTTGATGACCTTGAGGAAAGTGGAAACAGTTTCTGAAACTGTGATTTACAACCTAAAATAACCTGCCAATCTCTCCTTATCCAGCAACATTAACAGAGCAGCCAATTACTGTGTTTCAAAAAATTAGTTTTAAAATGTCAATATTAGACAGATCAATGAGATAGGATATCCAGGACTTGAACTCAGACCTGAAACAAGTAAACTTAACAAATATTTACAGAGCTCTCCACTCCAAATCCACAAAACATACATTTTTCTCAGTATCACATTACACCTATTTTAAAAGTGACCACATAATTATATAAGTCTGTGTAAGTCATGAATTATGTGGGTTTTGTTCGCTATAAAGTTAACAGCTTTTTAATGATGCATATTGAGGGTAATTCAAATTTAAAGATTAAGATGGCATTCTAGACATCTGTATATACTTCTCATTGTTTTTCTAGTTGCTACTTCTCTAGATTTAAAAAGAATCAATTTTTCAGACTGGGTTTTTACAGTCCTTCCTTTCTCCCTCCCACCTTCCCTCCCTCTTTCCTTCCTTCTCTCTTTTTTCTTTCTTTCTTTCTCTCTTTCTGATGTGTTTCAGCCCAGAGAATTTTTCAGTAGAGATGGGAACCTGAAATTTTCACTGCAACCGCATACGAATTTAATGATATGGTTTTATATAAAAATATGCTGTAAACACTAAAATCCTGATATCGATTACAATTTAGTTGAACTCTGCCTACAGTTAATTTTTCATGCCAAGTAATCTAGTGTCCCCGTGATTTACTGTCACTTAAAAAAAACGCTCTGGAAGAGGTCCAGAATGTCTACAGAAGGCACATTTTAACGTTCCTGAAGAGGTCCTAAATTTCTACAGAAGGAACATTCAGTTTTATGACTAAGGTTTAAATTACCACTTCTTACTTACCTTTCCAACCTAATTTAATATTGTGCATTACAGAAAATCCTTCTTGCCAAACAAATTTTTCTTGTTGTTCTTACCTTTCATTTCATGAACCATTCTGTTTTTGTGTTCTGGCTCATCCTGCTCATTTTGATTGAAATACCTGCCTGCCTGCTCCTGCCTCCTACCCTTTCTTTCTTTCTGCCTTTCTTTTTCTTTTTTTCCTTTTGTTTAAATGTTTCCTATACTGTTTTCAGGACCCAGTTTTTGTTCCAGATTACATGAAGTCTTTTCTTACTAACTCACCTCTTAGTAATTTCTCCCTCCTCAGAAATCCTCAAAATTTATTACTTTACTCCTTCTCTGGAACTTGACTTAGAAATGGCATTATCCAATCTTCAGAGAAGCATAATTATTTAGGTGAAGTATACTGATATTTAGCACCCCCATTTCGGGGAGAATAAAATTAAAAGGAGAACCCATATGCTATCACTCAGAAAGCTTGCTGCTGATGGAAGAGGCAAACAACATTGTTTATTCCTAAACTGAGTCTTAGAGAACTCATTTCCAATGTTCATCAGCAAAATGATAAATAATTACCTAACATTTAAATTACTTAGCAAGTCCATAGTCTTACAAAAATATTTTATGTCTTCATCAGTCATTATGATCCAATGACCCTTGGAGGAATCACACTTTGCTATTAGAACAAATCCAAAAATCATTAATAACTTCTAAGATTTCTTCATCTTAATACCAAGTATGGAGGAAATAAATGAAGATGAAGGAGAGAAAGAAGGAGATGATGTTAACGAAGAACTATTTGTTCCTGTGTCCAAAATGGAGTAATAATGGTGTTAAATCAAACACCATGCAACTCAAATAATTTTGAGGAATTATTGCTGATGACACAGAATATACTCATTTTTGGAAGCTGTGATTTGTCCTATAATTTTATTGCTTATTGACAACAGAAAAGTTAGATTTTATCATTCCCAAATACTTGTTATATTCATGTGGAGTAAACATACTTTGTCATTGTAAAACTGAAGATGACAGAAATCTGTATTTAATTGGCTCAATAATAAGTGACCGTCATTTAAAAACAGGCCACAACAAAGATTTAAGTCATTACCTTATGACTCTTCCTGTAGCTGTACCTCCTGTAAGAAAATATATAACATATATTGAGGGTTCACTGTGTGTTAACTACTGTGTGAAACCGTTACATGCATGTCTTGCCAGCACACATTCTGCTTTGTGGGTGAGGAAACAAAAGGAGGGTCACAGCAAAGTGACTTGCCCAAATTCATGGAGGAGTTGTCAGTTACTGGGAAAGCTGGAATGTGAACCCAAGCAATCTGATTCTAGAGCCCTCATTCTTTCTACATTTGAAGGCAGCTAGGCAGGCTCAGAGCTATCAATGTTTACCAGCTCTGTTGCTTACCTTCTCTTTAACTGTACTTTTTAAAAACTGCTCTAAGTTAATAATGTAGGTGCTTTGCTATGCAAACATGTGATTGAGGACAGGCATATGTTTCCTTTTTAGGCTAATGTTAAGGGAAATAAAAAGCCAATCATATTTTGGGATTCATATGATTGATATGACCTTGGGAAAAGTAGTCAAACCAATAATGTATGTCCATTTCCTCTTTAAATGTAAATTTGTCCCAACTGAAGTCCTCAATATACAATAATTATTGTTTTTCTTCTTATATCAATCATGCATTAAATATATATATATATACTTTTATTTTCAACTGATCAAAAATTTGAAGACTGGAAGTAACTGCATTCAGGTTTATTTCAGAATAATGAAAAAAAGTTACAACACTGCATTTTGAGAAGGTAGAGTTCGGCTGGATAAGTTTTCATGCAAAAATGTTAACCTTTTTGGATTTTGTTTATGCATATTTTTAAAGACATGTAGAGATAAAACTCCTTAACAGTGATGCACTGAGCCCTACCACCTATCTGTGATTGTATTTGACATAGATGCGACTTGACATTTATGGCCAATAATATGATCAGCAGCTATCCCTCCTAACACACTAAACTAGAATGTCTGTGAGCAAAGGACTTGCATCCCTGGTGATTTGCATATATTTTGTTACAGCCTAAGCTCTCAAAAAATATATATTTAAAATAACCAAATATACATTGCGAAATAATTATATATTCTTTTTAGTTTGGCAATTGTGTCTTATGAAAAAACATTTGATAGTCTAGGAAAGTTATATAAAAATATAATTATTTTGTATTTTTACAAATAATTGAGAATTATAATTTATTAGTGTATCTGTGTTGGGAACAGCAGCAAAAGAGAAAGGACTTGCAGAGTGCCTACATAAATTGGCTATAAGCAACACATAAACAAGGAACAATAAACTGCAGAAGCCCGCAGGAGGCCTCTGAGGAGGAAGGCCTCTCCACGCCTCATGATCTGGTGCAGGGTGACCTTGGCTCTGTTACGCACGTAAAACCCCTTCGTAGCACTATGACGTAGTGAGACTTGTAGGCTCCTTGTAAGGCCCACATTCCATCAGCTGCACATAGATAACAGGCTAAAGATAACCACATGTTCTTGTTTTGTGAAACTCCCAAACTGCCACTGTTAACAGTCCTTAGAATGACACACCAGTTTGGTTCACTGATTCAATTACAACTCATGGATTCACTCCACCATCACCCTCTCCCCATTATTACTCCACCCCTACCCTGTAGATCAAAGTGATTGTAACCAATACATAAAGTGGATGATCAGAGCTCGGGGCCTTCACCGCCTCCTCCAGAGTAGTAAGTGATGGCCCCCTGGTCCCACTCTTTGCTCTCTTAATCTTTTCTCATTCCTTTGTCACCACCAACCTCTGGGTACCCACAAGTGATGTAGGGCTGGCTCCCTACATTGTGGTTCCCAACGTGGGGCTCATGGATCCCTACATTCTGGCACCCAGTGTGTGGGGCTTATGGATTCCCTACATATCTGATTGCTGGACTTTTTTTTTTAAATGACTTTACTTTAAAAGTGATGTACAGATGCAATGCAAACCCTGTCAAAATACCAAGGACATTCTTCACAGAAACAGAGAAAACATTCCTAAAATTTATGTGGAGCCACAAAAGACACAACTGTTAAGGCAGTCTTGAGCAAAAAGAACAAAGCTAGAGTCATAACACTACTCAACTTCAAAATATGCTATATATGATGTTAGTTGTGAGCTTGTACAAAAATGCTATAAAGTGATAGTCACCAAAACAGCTACGAAGCTGCCCCACCACTTCTTTAAGCAGTCTTCCTTACCAACTAGAGTGTCCATCATGGTTGAGGGTCTCCTCCTGCTAGGATTTCAGAGACTTGTGGTGGAGTGGGTTCCTCCCTGCCTGTTCAACTCATTCTCTCCACAGGAGTTGTTGGGGGCCAGGAACAAGTCTCAGTGCACAGTAACTCCTTGCAGGATTCCCAGCTTCCTCCCTCTTCAGCCCAGACTCTGTGTCTTCCTCCTTCTGCTTTCAATTCCTTCCCTCTGAAGATTTGCTAGGAGTGTACCAGTTCTCCTAAAGTCTCAGTCCCTCAATGGGAGATGTTCCTCCTGGCTGCATCTAGTTGGCCATCTTGGAGCATGCACTGCTATTTTTTAGAGTTTTAAATAACAGTGTTAAAAGTTATTTTTAGAGGAATCATTTTATTCTCGACACTGCCAAAAACATTGATTTTATTTCAATAAATATTATGATTCTAAAACCTGTTGGAATGCTAAAAGTAAATAATGCAAGTACAGGAAATGTTCACCACCTAAATAGTTAGATAATTTGCTAAATGAGAAAAATTACAAAACAATGATAATAAGGTGAAGTGAGAGGCGAAAAAAGTTTAAATGTTTAGTCATTTGTTTCTTCTCTAAAATGACTCTATTATGTATAATCTTCGTGTTTAATAACAGAAAAAGAATATTTTTCTGGAGTCCAAAAAGGCTATCCAAAGTATGATTAGGTCACAAAATTCTGCCTACTACTGTGACAGTAAACATGCCAGTGTCTTCTATTTATTTTCTTTTCGGTTTTCACAGGTGTTAAGTAGACAATTTGAGACACAGAATAACTTGAAAAATGGCGTATTGTCTATACACAGAGATGTACAAAAACCAGATTTCTGTCCAATATGATAATCTCATTCCTTGGCAATATTTAAATATGCACAACAGCTGCAACAATTCTCAGATCTGACTAACAATTTATCCACTGAGAACAACTTTCATCAGGAAGAAACACTGAGAAAATGATGGAGCAGTATTTGGGCACTGAACCATGTCTTTAATCAAGCAATAGCAGCAGTACTCTTCCCAAATCATGGCTAGTGTCCCTTTGATCATCATGCATGCATGATGTCCCAATCTCAAATGCCAGGTGAAAATCTTATGTCTAAGCAGGAATATAGAAAAACTTTGTGTCCTTTCCCAATATTTAGCTATTTTGTCTAGAACACATTAGCAGTTTATATTGTCTCTGTAACCACTAATATTAATTCACCTTGGAAACATATTTATGCTCAGTTTTTGCTCACTAAAAACAAGTTAAATGTTTACCTACCATCAAGTTTAACTTGGAATTAAACACGATAAAAGCTCAATCTTTCACGGTTGGTTGAAGGCTCAGATAAAAGTCAATAAAATTAAATTAATATCCTCATTATTAAATACAAGAACTGAACAGATAGCAGGGCCCACTTGTGAATACAGTTCAATGGTCGTTAGTTTAGAACTTAATCAATATGTTTCTATTCTATTTATAATATCCAAAGAAGATTAATGTTTTTGAGCACAGATTTGGCTAATTTTTTTGTTTACAGTTTATATCTTATCCCTATGTTTGACACCAGAACAAGGACTTTAAAGTGTTTTTTAAAATCAGAATCTTTGAAAAAGACTCAGTTTTACAATAACAATATGTATTGAATGAATAGTAAAAACTCAAAAACTTGCTATGCTGAACATAATTTGTAGGCAAGTTTTTAAACTGCAAAATCAGACCATTTCTTATACCAAATATTTTAAACAATAGAATAAAAAGGGAAACTACAGAGCTTGTCTTATAGAACTGCTATAACATTTCATCCAAATTTGATAAAAGCAATACAGGAAAAACAAAAAACTATAAACCATTCCAACATACAAAGATAGAAATAGCTCAGACTTATCACAAATTAATATCATAACAACAACAAAAGTACCATTGCCTGATTAGGGGTCATCCTAAGCATTAAAAATCAACATACAAAGTGGATCTGTATAAGTGAATACATTTATGTATTAAAGGAAAGAGTCATATGCCTATCTCCTTAAAGGCAGGAGTATATTTTTCTAAGTTTAACACATAACCATGTAAAAAATATCCAGCAAGGCAAGACTAAAGGGAACATCTTCAGTCTGATAAAAATAACCAAATATGTACAAGAAAGTATCTGATATCACAATAAAATATTGGAAACATTTTAAAGTAAAGAGAAAGATTATAGTTAATACTTATATTAGAAATTAATTATAGCTTACATAGAGTTAGACAAATTAGAAAGTACATGAAGCCTTTGATATGAACAGAAAATGACACTCTACCAAAAATGGAAAATAATTTACAAAAAGATGGTTACAATTCATATGTTGAAACACAGTCACTGTATAAAAGAGCATCTTTTAACTATCTTACATTTTTATATATATTTAATATCAATTAAAATGTCTCTCAAAATTTATATATTGAAGCCTTAACCCTCTATGTGCTCCAGAATGGGTCCACATTCAGAGATACAACCTTTAAAGAAGTGAGTAGGGTAAAATAAGATTATATGAGTGAGTCCTAATTCAATATGACTGCCCTCCTTATAAGAGGGGGAAGAGATGGCAGGGACACCCATGCATAGAGAAAAGGCCACACGTAGAACCCAGTGAGAAGGTGGCCATCTGTTAGCCAAGGAGAAAGGCCTCCAGTGAAACAAAACTTGTAAACACCTTCATCTTGGACTTCCAGTTTTCAGGAATGTGAGAAAGTAGATTCCTGTTGTTTCAGCCACCCAGTCTGTGGCATTTTGTTATGGCAGCATTGGCAAACTAATACAGTAAGTGTGGAAGAGGGGAAGCAACTGAATAGCTTACAATTACATTCCAGTCTTTCAGCGAGTCTGTATCTATAAACTGTAATCTTCACAAATATTTTAAGTTTTTTTTTTTAACTCTTTAGGTGAAAATGGAGCGTAAATAAAGATAGAGTGAGTTAAATGCCTTTCTCCAAGTGAGATATGGCCCTGGTAAAGTGTTTTACACAGAGGAGTAGGGTTTGTTATAAAGAATGCTATAATCATATTTCACAATGGTTAATATTCTCCTTCCTCTACCAGAGGATCAAAAGGTCTATCTTAGTGTGAACTTTGTGGGATTCTTAGAGTTAAAACCCAGGAAAGTGCAGAGGCTTCCTTAATACTGCTGCTGCCAAGCATTTCTCACTTCTGTGCTTTTCCATACTCAGCCTTCAGCCATTTGTTAACATCACCAGGAAGTGTTCCTACCACTTAATGGCTCCCATGGGTTCTGTTCCAGATAGGCAGGACTTATTGTGACTCTCATGTCTCACTTGTCTTTTCAGTATTCGGGTGATGGTTTTCCTCATTCATCATTCATTTTTAGTCTATTCAGTGTTTTCTTGTGAAAATGAAAGTGATGACTTCTAAGCTCACTATATGTCAAAGCTGAAATCAGAAATTCCTAGAGACACTTTTTAAATCCATAAGCTGGTAATCTAAACCCTCTGCTCCTAACAGTTTCACTATCCTGAGCCTAAATGTGCTGATCCACTATACTTTGCAAATCAAGTTTCTGCTTTTTAGAACTTGTGTGGTGATGAGCAGTTGATTCAGTTTGTAAATATGAAAATATTTAATGTATATTTTCAATATGAAGAATACAAATAATAAGTTGTAAGTACCACTGGAACTTGCTGAATGTAGAATTCAAGTTCCATGAAGACAAATACTTCAGTTGTTTTTATTTGTCACTTTCCTTCCAGAGCATAGACCTACAGTCTATAGGCTTTAATAATTCAGCAAATATATGTTGAATAAATAGTTATGCAAAGGAAATCCAGGATGGAGACTTGAGTATGGGTAAAAGAAAGTGATTCATTTCCTAGAAATGGCAACAGTGGGAAAATCTTACATGTTTTCACCTCTCAGAGAGGGCGTAATTCCCCCAAAGTTGATCCTTTTAATCCTCTTTTCTTTTTAATACTTGACTCTTATATAGTTTTGTAAAAGTACTTATTATAAAAACGTCTTATACGACACGCTTCTCGCTAAGTGTCATGAGCTGTGAAACATTATCTGTACCAAACACTACTACTTGTATTTGCAAATTTTTAAGTTTGTAAACTCACTATTTGAGTAGCACAGTCTTTTATTTATCACTATTATGACTCCACTTGGGACACAGGACAAAACATTTCCTTCTTCATTACAATCATTGTCTTCTTTCCCTCCTTCATCTTCATTTAAGTTATTTCCTCCATACCTGGTATTAAGATAAGGAAATCTTAGAAGCTGTTAAGGATTCCTGGGGTTGTACTAACAGCAAAGTGTGATTCCTCCAAGGGTCATTGGATCATAATGACTGATGACATGAAATAATTTTTAAGATTATGAACTTGAAAAGTAATTTTAATTTTAGGTAATTATTTATTTTACAATTTTTGCTGATTAACACTGGAAATGAGTTCCGTAAGACTCAGTTTAGGAATGAATCATATTGATTCTCTTCTCTGTCACAAGTTTTCTGACTCATAGTAACCAATGGGTTCTCCTTTTTATTTTATTCTCTCCAAAATGGGGATGCTAAATATCTATATAGTTCACCTAAATAATGTTGCTTCTCTGAATAGTGTATAATGCCATTTCTAAAGAAATAAACACAAAAGTCAGTGCAAAACTGGTACATATTAAGTGTAACTAATCTATTGTTTCAATAACAACCAGAAAACTTACTCTTCACAAATAACAGACCAAAGATATGAAGGAAGCCATAAATTGTTCAGGGAAAAATGAACAAGTAAGAAGAGAGCTTCACTGAGTACCAAGCAGCAATGTCATGCTTCTTTTGAAAAGCAAAATGTTTAATCATTGCTTTCATACCTTCTTATATGGCACACATATTACATAATGACATAAAAAAGCGGTACATTTAATCACTGGGTTCATTTTTTAGTTCAGTTTTTTAGTTCCCACTATTGTTTCTTTTTGAACTATGTTTTTATGATTGCAGAATCTATAAGAAGAGTACATTCTGAATTATTATTCAAATGATAAAATGGTAAAGACGAATCTTTTGCTTTGAAAATATTTGACTTTTTAAAAAAGTAAATAATATACTTCAAAATTTTGTTTCTTTTTTTAAAATTTTTATTCTAGGTTCAGAGGTACATGTGCAGGCTTGTTATATAGGTAAACTCATGTTATGGGGATTTGACGTACAGATTATTTTGTCCCCCGGGTATTAAGCCTAGTACCCAATAGTTATTTTTTCTGCTCTTTTCCCTCCTCCAACCGTCCACTCTCTCGTAGGTCCCCGTGTCTATTGTTTCCCTCTTTGTGTCTGTGTGTTCTCATCATTCAGCTCCTGCTTATAAGTGAGAACATGTGGTATTTGGTTTTCTGTTCCTACATTAATTTGCTAAGGATAATGGTGTCTAGCTTCATCCACATTTCTGCAATGAACTTTATCTCATTCTTTTTTACAGCTGCATATGTACTATATTTTCTTTACCTGGACTTCCACTGATGGTCATTTAGGTTGATTCCATGTCTTTGCTGTTGTCAGTAGTGCTGCAAGGAACATATGTGTATGTGTCCTTATGATAGAACAATTTATAATGCTTTGGATATATACCTAGAAATGTGATTGCTGGGCTGAGTGGTAGCTCTGTTTTTAGAATCCTTGAATCATCACCATACTGCTTTCCAAAATAGTTTAATTTCTACTTCCACCTATGATATATAAGCATTCTCTTATCTCTACAACCTCATCAGCATCTGTTATTGTTTTGACTTTTTAATAGTAGCCATTATAATTGGTGTGAGATGGTATCTTATCATGGTTTTGATTTGCATTTGGGAAAAGGACAGTCTAGTCAATAAATGGTGTCAGAAAAACTGAATATTTACAAGCATAAAAATGAAATTAGACCTTTCTCTCTCACTATATGCAAAAATCCACCCAAATGGATTGAGGACTTAAATATAAGACCTGAAACTATGAAACTCATAGAAGAATACATAGGAGAAAAGCTCCATGGTGTTGGTTTGGGCAATAGCTTTTGAATATGACCCCAGATGCATAGGCAACAAAAATGAAAAGATACACAAATGGAATTACATACATCAAACTAAAAAGATTCCTCATTGAGTGAAGAAACCTATAGAATGGGAGGAAATATTTGCAAACTATACATCTGATGAGGGGTGGATTTCCAAAAATATATAAAAACTCAAACAACTTGATAGCAAATAAATCCATTAAACAATGGAAAAATCTGAATAGACATTTTTCAAAAGAAGATATACAGATGGCCCAAAGGTATGTGAAAATATATTGAGCATCACTAATCATCTGGGCAATGCAAATCAAAAGCACAATGAGATATCACCTCACTTTTGTTAGAATGACTATTATAAAAAAGACAAAAGATAACAAGCACAGTGAGGATTTAGAATAAAGGGAGCCCTTGTACACTGTTAGGGGAAATATAAACTGGTATAGCCATTATGGAAAACACCATGCAGGTTCCTAAAAATATTAAAAATAGAACGGCCATATTAGCATATTATCTAGCAATCCTATAATGGATATTTATCCCACGGAAATAAAATCAGCATGTTAAAAATATATTTGTGCTTCCATGTTTATTGTAGTACTTTCACAGTAGCCAAGATACAGAATCAACCTAAGTGTCTATCCATGGATGAATAGATAAAGAAAATACAGAATATATACACAATAGAATACTACTCAGCCATAAAAGGAATAAAATCCTGTCATTAGTGATAACATGGATGAACCTGGAGAACATTATGTTAAGTGAAATAAGCCAGACATAGAAAGACAAATACTGCATGACATCTTTCATATGCAAAATCTAAAAAACAGCTGATCTCATAGAAGTAGAGTAGAATGGTAGTTATCAGAGGCTGAGGTGGTTAGGTGGGAGAGGACAATGGGGAGATGTTGACTAAAGGATGTGCATTTAGTTAGAAGGAATAGCATGGTGACTATACTTAATGACAACATATATTCTGGAAAAGATAGTGAATATTAAGTGTTCTCACCACAAATATAATGTGAGATAATGCATTTGTTGATTAAACTATTCCACAATATATACATACTTTAAAACATCATGCATCATTACATCATTTAGTAATCATGGTCAGTACATTTAGTAAGGCTTTATTTTATTTACAACAAACTTTACTAAAGGATCTATATCTAGATGGAAATAGGATAAAGATAACTACATATTTTCAATATCTTAGCAAAGGCAAGAATAATGATTCAGAACACTACTCAGCTTTCTTAACTAAGGTAAGATACTCAAATCATGGTTTTAAAAATAGCTCTGTTAAAATACTCAGGCAATTTATTGATTTCCCACATAAAAGATAAATATAGCTTAATGGTCAGATAATTGCACTCCTCTCTCGATTCACATTGTCTAATTCACCTATTTTTCATTCTATATTACTGTCTATCATAACATCATGTGTGAGAGATAGAAAAAAATTAAGTGCTTACATTCTGAAGACAGTTTTTTCCTTGTTTTTATCTGTGAAGTTCTACAACGCAAATATTGTTACTATAAGTCACTTGAACATATGGCGCGGTTGCTGCTTTAGATATATTCAAAATGTTTACAAGTGGCAGTCTATTCTATATTCACAACTCATGCTCTCTATTATACACTACAAGATGAGGTATTATTTTAATACTTCTACAAAGACTTAATAATGAGTTCAGGCATGTTCAATTGATTAGAAATAAGTCCCCTAGGCCAGGCGCGGTTGCTCACGGTTCCCAGCACTTTGGGAAGTTGAGGCTGACAGTTCACAAGGTCACGAGAATGAGACCATCCTGGCCAACGTGGTGAAACATCGTCTCTACTAAAAATACAAAAATTAACAGTGCATGGTGGCGCGCACCTGTAGTCTCAGCTACTTGGGAGGCTGAAGCAAGAGAATCGCCTGAACTTGGGAGGTGGAGGTTGCAGTGAGCCAAGATCATGCCACTGTACTCCAGGCTGGCAACAGAGTGACACTCTTCAAAAAAAAAAAAAAAAAAACCCCAAGCACAGCACAGAGAATTTTTTTTTTCATTTCTAATATTCAAAACAACTTGTTTTTGATTAAATGTTGCAGATCAACAAACAGCCTTAAATGTTGATGGCCTCTCAAATCTCTAAAACTGGCCAATGAGTGTGATCACTCCATGAAATTCGAACTCTGTTTTAAAAAATGATTTCTTCAAAAGCATGAAAAAAATAAAAACAAATTCTTTTTTTATTTCTTAATACTTAGCAAACCTTGGAACTATAAGATCGCTGGAGAATACACTTTTCCCCCTCTCTCCTTCCCTTCTTCCTTGCAAACACTGGGCACTTACATTGGTCACATATTCTAGGTAACCATGCCGCAATCTGAGAATACAAGCATGAATGAGATGTTGTTTCTTACCCGCCAGTGTCTTATAATCTATTTAGTGAAATGAACAATTAAGAAGAAAAGCACTTGCCAGGCACGGTGGCTCACGCCTGTAATCCCAGCACTTTGGGAGGCCAAGGCAGGCAGATCACAAGGTCAAGAGATCAAGACCATCCTGGCTAACATGATGAAACCCCGTCTCTACTAAAAAAAAATACAAAAATTAGCTGGGCGTGGTGGTGCGCGCCTGTGGTCCCAGCTACTTAGGAGGCTGAGGCAGGAGAATTGCTTGAACCCGGGAGGCGGAGGTTGCAGTAAGCCAGGATCGTGCCACTGTACTCCAGCCTGGTGGTGCCTGCTGACAGAGTGAGACTCTGTCTCCAAAAAGAAAGAAGAAGAAGAAAAAAAAAAGCACCAGAGAGTATCACATACTCTATGATGAATCTTTACTTACTATTAAAAATATTTAACAAAACACTTACTTGAAAGGTTTTACCAAAAATGTACCATATATTCAATTTTTTAGAAGGGTCTACCAGATTAATGTGTTGAACAGAAAGTAGTCACTTTCACTGTTTAATACAGAAGCAGGCAAACTTCTAACTATAATTGAAAACTATATATTTTACTAATATATAATGAATGACATGTTCAGTGAAGAGACCTATAATTAAAAAAAAATTACTCAGCTGGATGTGATGGCTCATGCCTGTAATCACAGCACTTTGGGAGGCCGAGGTGGGTGGACTGTCTGAGGTCAGGAGTTCGAGGCCAGTCTGGCCAACATGGTGAAATCCTGTCTCTACTAAAAATACAAAAAAATTAGCCAAGCGTGGTGGTATGTGCCTGTAATACCAGCTACTTGGGAATCTGAGGCAGGGAAAGTGCTTGTACCAGGGAGTTGGAGTTTGCAGTGAGCCAAGATTGTGCCACTGCACTCTAACCTGGGTGAAAGAGTGAGACTCCGTCTCATAAAAGAAAAAAAAAATTACTCAACATCTGTCTTCTCTGAATTAAAAGTTATAAGAATGAGATCATGTAGCAGAATATAAAAATAATTTACATCATCAACAGAATGCTGATTCTTATGCTAATTAAATTTTCTCCAAGGCATCCCCTCTATATTTCCCCCGTGGGAATTAAAGTGGTTCTTGGTTATATATTTACTTCTCCATCATCATTTTCTGGCCCTTGTTTGTACATCAGCAACTCTTACAATTCTTCCTCTTCTTAAGTGAAAATAATGCATCAAGATTAATCATAGCATTCAAAAATGCGAGATACAAGTTATTTTTCTTCCATGTACTTTTTTTTAAGAAAACTCTCAAATAGAAGCAGCCCTTGATTATTGACAATTCATTTGATACTTGGCCTTCTATCTGAAATTTCTGAAGAGTATTAATTAGTATTAAAATTAGTCTGCTAATGCAAGATTTGTGAAGTGGGATAGAAACCCCATTTTAATATTATATTAATCAGTTATTGTAAAATATCTTTTAAAATTATTTCCTTGACTATCTAAACATATAAAAGTATGAAATAACCCTTACTCATAACAAAACTCATATTTATATTTCATCACTATTAGAATTTTGGAATAGGCAGTTCTATTCTTATATATTTTTAATATACCTAATATACTATATATATATATATATAGGTTTCATCTTCCTTTTCTCTATCTCATGAAAATATTCAATTTTTTTCTATCTCATGAAAATATTCAACATTAATAGCTGTATTATATGAATTTATTTCTCAGTTCTTGGATTTTTTAAAGTTGAATTCACATTTCGAAGTATTAAGTATTTTCTTTTGTGGCTTCAAGCTTTTTATCTACTCTCCTCTTTGCTTACTGTTAACTCAACACTGCTACAATTAAGGAACTGCCTGCAACCCTTATGAAAGGCCAGTCTTCCACCTGTGCTCCAGATCGTGTCCTGTCTCATCTTTCATGTCATTGTTCCTGAAATTTCTCTGTCTTTGGCACCAACGATTTTTTCCCTCTGTATTGTGTTATCTTCATTAATACAAATTATTATTTGGGTTCTTCCATCTACTAAAAAAATCCTGCTTTAAAAAATATAACCAGAGTTTTCTTTTTTTTTTTTTACAGCATAGTTTTTTATAAAGGCTGTCAGTAGCTTCATACACACTTCTCACCTTTGTTTGTCAAGTTCAGCCAGACTTCTGCTCCTGACCACTCCACTGAATCTGCTTTTACCCAATCACCAATGGGCTTCATATAGTCAAATAGAGTCATCCCTTCTCAGCTCTCAAATGACCTCATCTCTAGACTGATTCTATCCAGTTTGAAAATCCTATTTTCTGAAGACTAATATTATTCTAGGTTTCTTGTATATTGTACAGTATTGTATTTCCTTCTGACTCACTGGCTGCTCCTCCTCAGTTTTCCTCGCTGAGCTGATTTTTCAGGACTCAAAGTAACTACCATTTCTTTCTGGATGTATTGCCTTTTCCAGAAAATCTTATCCATTGCCATGGCTTTAAATATCTAAGGGATAATAATAATATCCCTGGTCCTGATCTCCTCCCTGAACTCCAGACTTACAACCAGCTGCTACTTTAAATTTCCACTTAAATGTCTAATAAATATCTCAGAGCTAACTTGCCCCAACGAAATTCTTGGTCCATAAACTCTTTTGCTTATGCAACCGCAGTAATGTCACCACCATCTACCAGTTGCTTAAGCCAAAAACAAATGAGGTGCCATTGAGTCCCCTCTTAATCTAGGCAGCCAACGTACCCCAAATTGTATCAGTTAAAACTCATCATGTTCGCAATCCCTATAAACATCTTTAACTCTCCTACTCTCTCTAGTTGCCTGGTTTGCACGCTTGACTGCTTACAGATCACTTGCTAGAACTGTTTTTAAACACATAAATGATTATTTTCTCACTTATCTCTTTAACCCACTTTGTTTGCTTCCTGTTGTTTTTACTACAAAATCTATATTCATTACCCTGGCCTTTTAGATCCTGAATTAGACCCTACATATCTATGACTCCAACTCTACAACAATCATTGCATTTGCTGAAGCCAGTCTCACTGCCACTTTGCTTTATCTTGCTGTTGCCTTAATATGCCAAGTTGTATAACCTCTGTGTCTGTTTCTTATATTTGATATGTCTCTCCATTTTCAGTGATTGGCTTCTATGTTTTTAAATTAATTTTCAGACTAAATACCACTTTTCTACTGAGGTGTTCTCTTAGCCTCCAGTAAAATGTAGTTCAATTCCTCAGCCTCTCCATCACATTGTCTGGTTTTATTTTCATCCTGGAATTGATACTTTATTATTAATTCACTTATTATGCTTTTAATTTTTTGTCTTTGTATTAAAATGTCAGCTCATGAAGCAAGCACCTTACTGTGTTCTTCTCTGGTTTCTCTTCAGCGTCTAGAAAAATGGGTGAAATAATAAATATTCAGTGCATAAGTGAATTTTGTAAACCTTTGCATGTGTTTTTTGTATTTTTTAGAAAATATCTTTATAAATAAAATAATTGAGTCCTAGCCATTGGTTTTCTAGAAAGTTTGTGCCTATATTAGGGTGTCTAGATTTAACAAATAAGAAATATGAGACGTTTTCTTTATCCATTCATCTATCAGTGGATACCTAGGTGGCTTCCATATCTTGGCTATTGTGAATAATGCTGTTATAAATATAAGAGTGCAGAAATCTCTTCAAGATACTGATTTCATTTCTTTTGGATATACCCAGAAATTGAATTGCTGGATCATGGTGGTTGTAATTCCCATTTTTGAAGAGCTTTCATACAGTTTTCCATAAATGGCTTTATCAATTTACATTCTCATCCAGAGTATACAGAGGTTCTTTTTTCTCCACATCCTTGCCAAAACTTCTCTTTGGTCTACTTGATAACAGACATCCTAACAAATGTGGGGTGATATTTCATTGTAGTTTTGATTTGCATTTCCCTAATGATTAGTTATATTAAATATTTTTCATATCCTAATTAATCATCTATGTGTTTCCTTTTGAGAAGTGGCTTATGCAACTTTTATAAAGAAGAAAATTTTGTCATTTGCAACAACAGATGCTGGTGTACATTGTGCTAAGTGAAATAAGCCAGGCCAGAAAGATAAATGCTGCATGATGTGGTTTGGCTCTGTATCCCCACACAAATCTCATCTCAAAATGTAATCCCCATATGTCCAGGGAGGGACCTAATAAGAGGTGATTGGATCATAGGGGTGTTTTCTTCCATGCTGTTCTCATGATAGTGAGGGAGTTCTCACAAGAACTGATGGTTTTAAAAGTGTTTGACAGTTCCCTTTTCACTTTCTCTTCCTCCTGCTGCCTTGTGAAGGTGCCTGTTTTTCCTTCGCCTTCCACCATGATTGTAAGTTTCCTGAGGCCTCCCCAGACATGTGGAACTCTGAGTCAGTTAAACCTTTTTCCTTTATAAATTACCCAGTCTCAGGTAGTATCTTTATAGCGGTGTGAAAACAAACTAATACACTGCAACATCCTATGTATATGTGGAATCTAAAAAAGTAAAACTCATAGAAACAGAGAATAGGAGACTCGTTACCAGAGGTCAGAGAGTGAGGAAATAGGTAGATGAAGATGCTTAAGTTCTGGAGGAGGCCTAATATATAGCATTGTGACTATACTTAATAATAATGTATACTTGATTTTTGTGAAGAGAGTAGATCTTCAGCATTCTTATCATAAAAGGAAAACGTGATAATGATATGAGGTGATAGGTATGCTAATTATAATAGCTTGGGCCTGGCAATCATTTCACAATGTGTATGTACATCAAAATGCCACATTGTACACCTTAAATACAGTTATGGGCCACATTAACATATTTTGGTTGATGGTGGACCACATATACAACAGTGGTCTCAAAATATTAAAATATTGTATTTTTACTGTACCTTTTCTATGTTTAGATATACAAATACTTATCATTGTGTTACAATTGCTGATAATCTTTAGTACAGTAATATGCTGTGCAGGTTTTAGCCTAGGAACGATAGGCTATACCTATAGCCTAGGTGTTTTCCTAGGTGCGTAGTTGGCTATATTATCTAGGTTTACAATCTATAGTGTTTCTACAATGACATCACCTAATGATGTGTTTCTCAGAAGGTATTTCTGTTGTTAAAGAACATACGGCTGTATATGTAATTTTTGTCAATTGTATCTCAAAGCTGGAAAAAGGAAAAAAAATATGACGCTCAGTTAAATTAGAGTTTTAGATAAATAACGACTATTTAGTATAAGTAAGCTTTGTGCCTTCTTTGACACACACTTGTGTTAAAAAATTTACTTACTGTTTATTGGAAATTCAAATCCAACTGAGCATCTTGTACATTTCCTGGCAACATTAACCTATATGCATTTTTAACCAAAGTTGATAAAAATAATGATGCCTTGTTTCCCTTTTCACCATTTATAAATATGCATTAACTGAACACACACACAGATGCACGAAGGCCATTGAAAATAAAGGAAAGATGAATATCTATACCTAGATTATAATCTATTTCACAAAGCATAAGTTTCATTTCATTGAAATTATGCTTGAAGCTGTAGTAATTTTATGCAATGCCACAGGCGCTCAACAGAAGTCCTTTTGAATCTGTGTGAGACTTAATTAGATCATGAAGTTGCTTTGATCTGAGTGGACTCTATGAATTGTTATTCTCTCCAGATAAACAATAATACGGAGGAAATCCATTTCTTGCTGGGGTAATGTGGTATGCATGTCAAAGACTACTCAGAGATCTGTGGAATTAAGACAACATTACAAGAATCAAAATCTTGAATGTGATAGGTCACTGAAGATGCTCAAAAAACATTATAAGCATCTCTGGAAAAGAGTTTCCTAATCTACAACTTTCTAAATATTCACTTAATACTTTGTGTCTCTGTGTTTTTATCTTTCTCTATAAAGAAATATAATGCTCTAAGTAGACAGAAGATTAAGTTCTTTAAAAAACTATTAGCAGAGAAAGTTAAATGTGAAATTTAACCTTTGCTGCTGTGTTGCTGTAAACTCATAAAAGAACCATGCTGACTAGAAGTGTGAAAATGATATCAAGATATATTATTATCATGTTTTTATTAATCCATTATAAGATTCTAACATGTTAGGATCTCGTAAACGACACATAAAAACCTAGGAGCCGCATTAAATGAAATAGCATTGAGCACTCTAAAGTAAAAGTGATTCTCATTAAGGGGTCCCTATGTTATGAAAGTCTTAAAATTAAAAGTGCTGTCAGTAATTTTCATAAATATCTGAAATTTTTGGTTTATGCTAGATTAGAGACTGCATTAGGTGCTGAGAGTAACCTGTCTATTGTACTCAACCATAAAGGTTTGACGGTTCAACTCAGAATTTTCATAAAATGTAATATTTTCAGAGTTCTTACTATAATTTGTTGGCAGTGCCTTTTTTCATCTGTGACTTAAGTCAGCAGGGTTTGTCACCATCATGAGCAACAGTAGAAGGGCAGGAAAGTACAACGGCACTGTAGTGAGACGCCTGATCCCACCAGTTTGTAACCATTTCACCATTGTATTCAGAGTTATAAAATAAATTCCATTTTAATCATATCATTATAAATTAATAGCAGCAATAGTATGTGTGAAGTGCTTACCATGGGTGTATAAATGGATAGATACTGTTTGATATTTAAACCAGCATCTGAACATGTAAGCTTTTTTCCACCACCTACAAGTGAACTTTGCCTAATAATGAACCTCCCAGACAATCCACCACGAATTTGAAAATAGAAGCTAGTGACTTATGCGTCATCACCTGTTCCCCTTTTATTCTATGCCTCATGCCCTCAAGTGTCAGCATTAAGGTTCAAGGTATCAAGGAAAGAGTAAGTTCCCCAGTCTCAGATGATCTGGGTTTGAACTCTACAGAGGAGGAAAGACTTCTTTCTCTACTCATTTCTAGATTCATAGCTAAGGCACCTATATCAAAAGCCAGATTAACAAAAGGAGAGGAGGATACACATTTATTTAATATAAGTTTTATGTAATTTGGGAGGGTTCCAAAATTAAGATCTAAATAAACTGGAAAACCTGTGTATTTTTGTGTTTAGTTTGATGAAGAAATGGATAGTGGTAGAGAAGTGTGATAGACAAAGGAGGTCTGATCGAATGGT
The DNA here is from genome assembly GCA_963573385.1 of Cacajao melanocephalus. Lineage (NCBI taxonomy): Eukaryota > Metazoa > Chordata > Mammalia > Primates > Pitheciidae > Cacajao > Cacajao melanocephalus. The sequence goes on from CAUYLG010036094.1 coordinate 29,751, forward strand.
AATAAACTGGAGGAAACCTTGGACTATTTGTTCAGATTATTCTCTGCTATCTTCAGAGATCAGGATATTCTTTTTCCTTGGGTATAGAGTGGGCACCTCTGGAATGAAGATTTTTATGAACTGCTTCAGGAGAGAAGGATGAGGAAAAGATGAGAGTGTCCTTTCTGCTTTTGTTATTTTCTCAAGTGCCAAAATACCATATTTTCGAGTAGCGTGTCTGGAATCTCATCAACTTTATATTATCAACTACATCTCAGTAAACAATTATAATTCCCTTGAGATTAAATTTCTAATATAAATCTGTGATTATTTAATAAGGAAAAAGTAAGTGCTAAGAAAAGCACTTATGCTTTAGGTTTATAATAGGAATTCAAAAAATATTATTTTACTCTTCTCTTCTCCCTAGTCTTAGAGCCATTATACTTTATTAATACCTTACTCTTACAGAGCATATATTATGTGTCAGAAAATATTAAATGGCTTGCATTTAATCCTAACCATGCTTTTATAAAGCAGTTTCTATGATTTCTATCATTCTTCTTTATAGGGGAGAAAAGTAAGATATCAAAGCTCAAAGATGTTTGTTACCCTTGAGTGTTTCTTTGCTCCCTTAAGCACACGACTGCTTACCATTTAGGGATATAAGGTTTAGACACATACTATGTTAAATAATACTCTATATTTTTTCCATTAACTATGTTTCAATGCAATTATTCAAAGTGTATTGTCTAAATATCATGTACTATATAGGCACTGTGGAAAAATACACATCTGACTAAGAGTCTCTTATCTCAAGGAACTCAAAATTGGAAGCAATCCTTATTAGTTCCAACTTCAAATCCACTGGCTGAACCATGAGGCTTATTTTATGATGCCTTAGAACAAAAAGAAGAAAACAATCACGTTGTATTCTCTTGGGCTATTAGAAATCAGAAATTGCCAATATAGATAAATTGCCAAGACATGCAGCTGAGAATTTATGCACATGCTAATGAAATCTGGTCAGCAGGGCAATTTACTAAAGTTAAAGCAACTCAATTAGAAGAAAAAGAATAATGGATATGGAATTAACTCTAAGAAGTAATTTTAATAGTAGACACAGAGTTCAGTTTACTTTCTATACTGCAGAAGGAGATTATAAAATTTAGACCTGAATTTATTTGTATTTAATCCCAATTATAATGAAAACTTGAAAAAAATAAGAGTGTTTAATTCTGTCTCCCATAAGTGTTGAGATTTTGAAATGAAAGTTTTATTTTATTTTTTAATGAAGATCAAGTGTTCTTCTTTGGTTTTAAATAAAAGAAGCTCCTGAGTGATATTTTAATAGAATTTAATTAAAAACTGATAAACTAGTACACTTTGTGCAGCTTAAAATAAGCCTTCTCATACAGGACAATGAATGCTAGATTAATGAAGTTGTCTGCTATAATCTCTATGCTGTTCAGACCTGAATTCCAGCATTATTTTAAATTTTGAAATAATGGAGACATTAATCAGAGTGACTTCATAATATTGAGCAGTATATTTTCAGATTATAGAAAGGAAAATTAATTCTATTTTTTTCAGGGCTGTAATAAGAACTAGATTGTTAAGGAGGCATTTAGATTACTCATTTATTTCAAAGAGCAAGATCATTGTATTAGATTGAATGTGAAACTATCTCACTGTTTGTTTGTTGATTGGTCAACATTATCTGCTGACTTTTATGTATTAATACAGACAGTGAGTTATCCACGTTTTTAACACAGAAACATTGGTTGCAAATGAACAAAAATATATTAGATTTAAAAATTTCTTTGTCAAAGGCATTTCTTTGACATATTCTATTCTACCTATAAAAACACTCAAATCCTCTATTAAAATAAATAGTAAAAACTGTTTCTAGCTAAATACTAACATAATTGAATTTAAACAAAACGTCAGAATATTATCAACCACTTTAGTGCTGTTTGACTCAGTTTTATTATCCAAGATGTTGTGCATTTATTTCAGTTTTTCTGCAGTTGCTCAAAATATTTTGTGAACTAATTTTGGAAATTATCAATAGAATTAGAAGTATGTCTATTTGAATATTCAAAATTAAATAGAAAAAGAAAGTTTTGGAACTCATCTTTTAGGAAAACAATTATACATGTATTTCTGTGCTATGGAAAAGATTGTGGATTAGTAAATATATTTACTCTGGTTATTTCAGGAGAATAAAGTTGAAAAATAGAAAATTTAAATTTTAATGTTTTTTGAAATTATTTTAATTGCAATGATATGCATCACATATATAATTGAGAAAAAACCTAATGAAGTTCTATTTAAAGATGTATAGAGATGAAAATTACAAAAAACGAATATACCTTTCTCCTCATGCCTTTCTTGGATGAGTGGAGACAGTAATGACTATTTGAATGCACATGTGGGACAGCCTTAAAGATGTCTTCAACTAGTAGGAATTGAGCACAGTCAGAATTTTAGAAAGTCGACCAATAAAGCCTGAGCCAGGAAAAATATCATTATTAATCCCAGTCACAATGTTAAAGGAAAATATTAGTATCTGATTGGACATTAATGCTGCCTGATAAAGATAGATAGATACAAGTGTTTTGCATATGGCTCACACATATACACAACTATAGAAAGTAAAATGACTCTCTCTCATAAAAACCAAAGCTTACTTCTTTACTACTTTTCTTTACAACTAGTTTTTAAGTAGTTACAGTGTCTGGTAGTAGGTTGGGGATGAATTTCAGGATTATTATTGCAGCTGACAAGCAAGGCAGCTAAGGTTTTCTATTCGCTTGAAAAAATGCTTTGTGATGGTCTTTGGTTAACTCAATAGCATAAACTAAAATAAACATGTAAGCAAATCATTCTTGTGTCTTTATTATATCTATTTGTTTCCTGATGTTTCCAATACTTAATCTAGAAAAAGTTACTACACAGTATTTTTGCAGAAAGAACATTTTTACAGAATAAATACATTATTGTAATTGCAAAACTATCACTTCAATGATTATTCATTTCAGGACAAACGTAAAAAGTAGATGCCCTCATATTAATAAATGTTTTTCCCCAAAAAGTTTATATGGATGTTAGTTATTTGAATATGTTTAACATACATTAAATGCATGTACTTGTTAGGCCAAACCCTGGATCTGTGTATCATCATACACTGATGCATAATAAAATCATAAGATAGCTGTGTTGGAAAAAAAATCACCCGGTAACACTGTGTCTAATATTGGGACTATTGTGAAAATAATTTCAAGTTCTAATTTAGATTCCAGGGATACATTTGCCATGCCTTGACAGCATTAGAACACATTCTCACAGATTTCCTGTGTCCTATTTACTTTAGCTCTTGTGGTGTCTCTGGCAATGGGAATTATATTAAAGTGCTATCTGGGCTTACTTATAAGGGAATAAAGGTGGTATCAGCCACCTATTATAATAATTCATGTTGATAAGTGGAAGAGACAATACCCTGACAAACAAAAAGTAATATCCTGTATTAAACTAATTTTCTAGAAACTTTAAAAATGCATAATAAAGTTCAGGAATAAGGTCCTTATAAATACCTGAATTGAAATAGAGAAGATATCTGGTTGATAGAAATGATCAGTTGACTTCAAGCAGTCAAGAGTTGGAAGCTATTTCTCTTGCTTCAACTTTTTCTTTCCTTTTCTCTCTCACATACATGTACATACAACACACTCTTCCTACTATTGTTTGTCTTTTTCTGTTTTCACTGACTTATGCCATTATGAGAAACAGAAAAAAATCCATCATAACAGGAATTTTGTGACCAAAAAAAATAAAGTAAAAACAGAAAACACAAAGAAAAGCTTAAACAACAAATTTTAAAACAATGGCATCCAGATTATTTCAGATATTTCTGGCAGTAGGAATAGTTTGAGTCATGTCCAAGTTTTTTATGGAAAATAAGTGGATTCTTGCCACTTATGCTATACTTTCAGTCTAAGACACAAAGTCACAGAAAGACATTCCAATTAGACAAGTTAAGATCACTTCACTTCTTCCAAAGTACAGAGAGAGAGAAAGATTTGGAGTGAAAGCACCAGTCACCAGAAATGGCAGCAGGAAAGATGGAGTTACTTTTTTCAAAGGGAAATCAAATACAGTTAGGGTGCTGAGTGGATACTGAGAACTATAAACAAACAAAACTCTACAAAATTCTTCCAAACATATAGTTCTCCCTTTAAAAACTGAAGATAAGTGACATTGAATCATACGCTAATACAGATTTTTAAAGAATGACTGCTCTCATTAGGAAGAAGGCAAATTACAAAAACAGCAAAACAGAAAAAAATGTGTCGGGAATTGAACAAGGCAGACTGGACATTGATAAAGAGCTCCCCTAAACCCATCATCCTGATGATAATTTGAATCCTGGCTTTGTCTCTTGAATGTTCTGTGATCTGGGACATATTACTCTATTCTCTGATCTTCAGACTTATTATCTTTCAATGGAAAGAATTTTACCTTCCTCAAAAAGTTATACAGAAATAGCTATAATATACTTGAATACTCTGCACAGTGGCTGACACAATTATTAAGAGATGTCTGCCACTATAAATATATTATTATTTCATAACTATTATGTAATTTATCATTAATATAGTAACATTTTATTGTTATTTTATTAGTATAGAAAGGATGACTGACTTCTGTCAAGTATGTTCTCCATTTCTCAGACAGGAAGAAGAATTATTAATCAAAATAATTGTTTCACTTTCTTAAATGTACTTAGAAAAGTGTTATCTATCCAGAAGATGCCAAGGAAGCTTTTTATTTTCCTAAAGGTAATATTTCCTTTAGCTTCCATCAATCAATAAACAAATATTTGTTGAGCACACACAGTGGTGGATGGAATGTGCAATTATTACAAAATGAGCAAGTAAACATATAAAAGATAAAGTGAATGGATATTATCTCGTCAGAGTACAATATATTATTTTTTCTTCTTACTAAGTTTTTTCAGGATTTGTATTCTAGAGAAATTTAATTGTGTTCTTAAAGTGTTTTTATGAAGATGTTCCTCTTCTTTTAGTCTAGTGTCTTGTCAAGTATAGAATATTTCTAAGGAAACCTGAAGATGCAGTATTGATGATTACATGAGTCTGCTATGGCTGGCATAATGAAGTACCACAACATGGGTGATTTAAGCAATAGAAACTTTTTTTTCTCACAGTCTGAAAGCTAGAAGTCCAAGATCAAGGTAATGCTGAGGTTGATTTCCTCTGAGGCCTTTCTGTTTGGCTTGTAAATGTAGTCGTCTTCTTGTGTCTTCATATGGTCTTTCCTTTTTGTGTCTATGTTCCAACCTCTTCTTAGAAGGAACCCAATCATATAGGATTGCGGTCTACCTTAGTTAACCGTTTTACCTTAGTTCGCTGTTTAAAGTCCTTATTTCCAAACAAAGTCACATACTGAGACATTAAGAACTAGGGCTTCAATGTCTACATTTTTGGAAGACACAATTAGGCTCACAAAATAAAAAGGCATTTTTAAACTTTCTAGAAATTTATTTAATAAAACTCTGGAGTCTTTACTCCCTAGAAAAATCATTTACTATATTTCTCTCTATAGGCTCTTTAAATTACAGTTTAAGTTATGGAAAAAGATGGTTATGAAGTATTTTTAAAAAGTATACTTCTGTGAATTTTTCATAGTGAACAGAAGTCCTAACCAGAAATTTAACCCTTTTCCTATAATCATGACTAATTTTGAAAAATGTATAAAAACATAGCTCATAACTACTTTTTTCTTCCCAATATCATGGGACCTTTGCTGGTGAAACTGTATTGGTTAAATGTCAGACAATAAGTATAAGCTCACTGATTTATTCAGGTATCTACTATACAAATTAGATTATGGTATTATATTATTATGTTAAAAAACCCTAGTTATGTCCTGAAATTTAATTGTGAAATCACTTTATCAGAGGGACTACAACAGACTTACAATACACAAACTAAAACAGCTGTGCCTCCTTCTTTCCCTTTTGATATTCTCACTTTCATAGTTCTTATAAAATCCATAGATAATCTCTATTAAAATCAGCCTCTTGATCTGACATTAGATGGTGTTTAACTTAGTTTTGTCATATCCTAACCCAAACTTTGTTTACTGCTGAATGACTTTTTCAGTACTGTGGACAGTCTCCTACTAACACAACTCAGTTTCGTTATGTGAGACTATGAGATAGAAATCTATTCTTAAAAAAATTGCTCACTACTTTAGATAGCAGTCACCTTGCTTTAAATCTTTCCATAATATAAAAAGTCAGTAAGGGCATATCAAGATGATATATTGTCTGTTTTGGGCATTTTAAAGTTTCTCCATGCAAAAGAATTTCTTTCATAAATGTCAACTATACTAAAATGTGAAGCATCAACCTAATAAAATAGTGCATATGGCCATTCAATTAGATTATTCTCTCCCTCTATAAAGGAGCATTGCAATAATGGGCATAATTGCCTTTGAGAGCTTGGGACATGTTTATTTCCTCTCAAGATGTTGTATATGTCATTTAGGCAATGAGACCTTGCTATGGTAATGCCTTTACACTTTAATTAGAAGATAGAACTCTGACTTAAATACCTAAAGAGGCCACCAAATTGGAAATTGTAAATATTTTTGAAGAAGAAATACCAGCAGAATTGTGCTAAACACTACTGCTAAAGTATTGTAAATATAACATGTGCTAGGCTTAATTAACTTCGCTTATCCATCAGTAAGGCTACATACCTGGCAACGATAGTGAACAGATGTATAAATACTGTAGGAGACTCTCTTGCAGAAAATCTCTGAAGATTTTGTTCAGCTGGAATGTACAACCTCCTGCTAGAGAAAGCATTACTTTTAAAAATTGTGACAAACATTCCAAATTTTGCATGGAAAGATAAATCTTAGTCTCTCTTCATGGGATCATATTTTCTCTCCTTACAATTTAAATCGAGTATCGATTTTTATAGTATCTGTAAACAATGATCTATGCCACAGTGTCATCAGATGAATTTAGGAAACAAAATATCTTAGAAACACACCCAAAATAAATACCCATCTGAGAAAAATAAAAAATATCTGTATAAACATTCATGCATATTAAGCATGTGTCGCATGTAGTGGTATGTATTTTATTAGTAGTATTTAAATCTGTCTATTCCAGAAAGATTTACAGAGTACATATAATTTGGGGTCAGGTGTAAGAAGAAATGGTAACAGAACATGTCATACTCACTGGGAGCCTGTGGTCACTGGGTCTTGTATAGGAAGTACAGGAAGTACAATGCCTGTTCTGTTCAAATTCTCATGCCTTCTGTTGCCCTGTATCCCTATAGTGGGTGACTGGTAGAGTGAAGACACCCAAAGTATTTACCACAGAAACTGTTCCCATGCCTACTTCACTTGGTAATACCAGGAATTTCTTTGATGCTGCCACTCTATCTGACGATATTCCAGGCCTCCATCTGTGGTGTCTAGGCTATCTCTCATGCTTATAAACCATGATAACAATAGTCTTCACATGAAGGGACAGCAAAGATAAAGAGGAAACTTTTTATTCAGGAAATGCCGTTCTTAGGTTTTTGTAATTACCACTTTTCCTCACTAATTGTTCTAATGAAGTTTGTAACTTCTCAGGCATCCATATAGTCCACAAGTGCTGCCAGGTTTCTAGAAGTAAGTGACTCAGTATTATTTTGTTGTTCTTGCTCTTGTTATATCTCATGGTACCTTTTACCAAAAGCAAAATGGAGAATATAGGCGAAAGATAAAGATTGATGATAAAATGAATAATAGAGAAACAATGAAAAGTTTGAGGGCAGAGATGAGGGTAGACAAGAGGCAGAAGGAAAGAGAACAATGTGGAATTTCTAAGGGATATAAAAGCAATGGCCACATGTGTGGCTATATAGAATCTTATCCTATTTTCCTTGCCACCACTCTAAGGACACCATACATCACCAGTATGTGATATATGTGTCATATATGTAAGTGTCATATGTATGCTTATATATATGTTTCATATACATAAGTCCTGAAAAATGACACAAATCTGTGTCAGTAATAGGCTCTGGGGATTTGAGTGCCTGGAATCCTATGAGAGGCCCCTCAAGTAATAAGCAACTTTCCCAAGCCCTAGTTTACCATTCTCCTTGCAGTGTTCCCTCATTTTTAAATTCCAACAACGATGAAGTAGAAAAGAAAAACAAAATTCTTCAGTCCTCACCAAGTTCCAACATTCACCAGGATGTCCCTCCTGTGGCCTGGCACAGAATTGGTTTGACAGCACCCTTTAGAGGATGGTCTAACTAGTCTCTGGCAGGGCAACACTTTCTTTTAACCTATAACTGTGTTTGGGAAAAATGTTTGTAAAATTCTGATTCTGACCTGTACCTTCTGTGGGTTACTTTAGAATGGATTTCGATTACAAGGTAAAACACAAACTCTGCATTCTGAAATTCTATACCCTCTCTACACAATCTACTCACTGACTGCCTTTGCAATCATATCTCCAGCTATTTCAGCAATTTCAAAAGAAATGCTTCTCTCTCCTTTTTTCTTCTCAGTAGGCAGCAGCATCGCTGCTTACACCTGACCCCAAATTGTACCCTCTCTCTTTTTTCTCTCCTTCTTTTTCACCTCAGTAGCCAGCAGCATGGCTGCCTGATGAGCCATGCTAATGATTTCCACTTCTGAGGCTTTGTTTATAGTATTCCTCTCATCTGAGCCCTCTTCTTCTCTTGGCCCGTTCTAATCCCATCAACTCTTTTGGGTACAATGTGTATCCCACCTTCTTTGAGATCCTATCTTCTGTCTATATTGTTCAGTAATAATTGTGTAGGTTTCCATTGCCCTTCCTCAATGGCCACTTATGTAGTGTTTGCATATTAGTATTGAATTCGCCATAGGTGTCTTTGTTCCCTAAAGAAACATAAATTTTCAGATAAATGATCATAACTTAGAGTCTTCTTTTTATCATTTGCAGAATCTGGCATGGTATAATATACATAGAATGTGATTACAAATTATTGAGTACAGACTTTAAAACTCTTTTGCTTTGAGTCTTGAAGATAAATATTTAAGGTGAAAGAATTAAGTTTAATAACCAAGTAATTACATATTAAGAGTTTAATAAGTACTAAAGCTATGTTAGTTTATAAACATATTTATGAGTTGCTCTACAAAATAAAATAATTGATAAAAATCTCAAATGTAAAATATAAATTTGTAATTCCATATTTTCCTTGATATTTAAATAGACACAAGAAAAATTCATAATACCCTGGGTTGAACTGCATCACTCTGTATAAGTTTTACTATTAAAAAAAAGTAAAAAACAAAAGATAAGGTGACTATCAGTTAATGAACATCACTATGAGAATGCGAATCATAGTCCTCACAAAAATAACGAAATAGCAAAAATAGCAAAAGACACGCATTGCAACCATGTTTGCAGATTGATGAAAGCTCAGCTTAACTTTTTTAGAGTCTAAAAGTTCTCAGTTAAACTATTAAAGTAATGGGATTTTGTTTTTAATCTCAGCATCACAGAAACTGTACATTGATATGTCTTTCACAAATACAGAGACAGAAAAAATTATTTCTACTTATTTTGTTATTGTTGATATATGAAAATACACAGTAAAGAGGATGCTACTATCTACAAGACAAATGCAGCTAGATTACTTTTCCATTCCAATAGAAACTACAAAAAGATGTCTTTTCTTTCTCTCTCTCTCTTTTAATCACAAATGCAATCTGGAACAGAAGCCAAGAATAAACTTAATCTCCTGGTGAGTTTCAGGCATTTGACAATTATGTAGGTTGGCTCATCAAGTAGGCATTGATTGTTAGCATTAGCCAGGAGTATATAAACACTTATAAATATTGCATGCAGAAGAAAAGCTGCACTTAGATGGATGATTAATAGTCCTGTTGTTGGTAATCTATTGTATCTTTTTTGCATGGAAAAAGCAATTAGAAACACATTTCCGACTATCCCAGACAGACCCTAGATGCTTCATAGCGGAAAATTAAAATTTTAGACATTGCAAAGAGTGTAACAAATGTGTCTTCAGGCACCACATAATAATCATACCTGGAGGCCCTGGACAAGCTCATAAGACCACAGTTTGACTTACCTTTCCTCGTTTTGAAAATTTATTTTTATAAAGCCATGAAATTATTTATTTTCATAGTGGATTTCTGTATGTGTGTGTGTGTGTGTGTGTGTGTGTGCGTGCACAGTTTATTGACTAATAAGAAATATGTGTGAATACATAAAAGGAGGGAGGGAAGGAGCGAGAGAGAGAGATACTTACTCCAGAAAAATAAGTACAAATGCACAAGGAATGGTAACTCTGACAACCATACCTTACTAAACCTACAAATATGCAGGTCAGGAGACTAATACAACAATCTGAAAATAAATTTTACTATAGAAATTCCAAGGTTTTATTATAATCTTTGAGTAAAATTGATTTTTTATATGGAAAAAAAACCCTTTATTGTATTCTTAGAGTTTTTCATTATGTCCAATACTAACTAGATATTATATGTCAGGTAAGTCACTATTGGCTAAAAACTGCCATATCGGATTTCTTCCTGGAAGAGAATTTTAATTTGTATTATTATCACTTACACTGAGGAAACGCTCAGATTCTAGGAAAACTTTTAAAAATCAGTTTAAGAGGAGCAGAGAGTATTGAGCCAAGTTAATGCTATTAGGAATCCATTAAAATCCTTTATAGACATTTTCTTTCTTTTAAATGGCCGTGAATACCAGGAGGCTTCTTTGCAGCAGGGAAACTGGGCCTACAGAGGGCAACTAAATTCAGTTCCCACAAATGAGTGCTTCTTTGATCATTTCATGTGCTATTCTCATTATACCTGAGTAATGAAAAAAAAATTAGTTTATTGTCTTAGGACTTAGGATTATTAGGTTAGTCTTCATTGCATATTATTTTCAGAAATTTCATATATTAATTTTTAAATTTTAACTTCAAGTTCTAAATAGTATAATGGTAGAATTTCCTGTTAACATAACAAGAACTTACTGATGAGATCATAAATCCTAAAACGTATGTGGTACCACTTTCTTTTGCATTCTTTTCTCTATAACCTCCAGCCCGTGAAACAAAGTTTTAAATGAAATGAATGAAAGTGAGTGTCATGGGTCAATGGATATTGAAGAGAGTGGATGTCCGTTCCAATTTGCTGTTGGTAAAACTCAGAAGTGTGTTTTATTATGTATTGTTATAAAGCATCTCTGTCCTTACAGTACTAATACCCACAAATATTAGGGTCTATATCTGTGATAACAAGACTGATTTTGCCGAAAGGAAACAGACTGTCACAAGAAAGAGAGAAGGAAGAGAGGGAACTCTTATGGATAATAAAATAATGGCACTTTAAAACACGTCTGATGCAATTTGCACATAGTTAAAATCCGCATTTACTTGTGTATACTGCAGTATTCCTGTTTAGGAATAAAATAGCTATTACATAGGATAAAGTTTTAAATTAACACTTTTTCTATTACTGGAAAATATAGGCCATAATTTTTTCTTTAGTGTATAATGGAATTTGAAAGAAAAAAAATCCGTAAAATATACTGACTAGTAAGAAAGCCACATCAGGTAAACCAAAGGAGTTATTAATTCTTATGGGATTGCTCTCCTAATAACTAGTTTTAACTCTCTTAATAAGTGCTAGTCCTACAAATGATGCTTTTGTGGTGCAGCTGTTTTGTCAGAGCTGATTGGGACTTTTCTGGATCATCGATAGTCTTTCCCCGGTTTTAGTGTTCATAGCAACATGCAAGAATACATAATACATCTTCTGAGTTGACTTGATTTATGTGATTTTCAAGCCTAAGTAGACAGCCAATTTCACTGCTTCTATATGGCCAAAAAGCTCAGCTCAATGGCAGTTATCAGATCTCATTAGAAAAGAAGGTTACTAAGACAAGGTTTCATTTGGAAAAAACATCTCTTTTGCTCTCCAGATAAAGGTTTGAGGAAGCCAGAGACATGGCTCAGGTGTTGCATCTGTGACAGTTTTATGGCAGAGCAGTATTCCTTAATTGCCCATCTAGCTAGGAGGAAGCTTTATTAGACACATTTATTGTTCTCATTGCAACCGGTGTTCCACAGTATTACCCTCCAAGTCAATTTCGTGGCTGTTTGTCAGGCCAGGTGAATAATGTGCTACTGAAATAATTATTGGTTATTTTGATATAGGAATAATCTAATTTTGTTGATTTTGTGGCAATCTGTCAAGAATTAACTTATATTTTAAAAAAAGTGAATTCGCCTGTAAATGGTTAATTTGATATGCATGTTTTACAGCATACAGGTACATCTAACAAAGCCATTTGTTTTCTCTAAAATTACAGTAAAACACAATATAATCAGTTTAATCACAATTCCTAAATGTACATAGATACAAATTTTCCTCTGCCTCAGCTCATTCCTCTATGTGTTCTCCTTATATCATTCATAAAATGGCTTCCCCTTGGGATGCCAAGAAAGGAAAGCTTTGGACCACCCCATAACGGAGAATGATTCTATCCTTAGCAGCTTTCAGTCTCTCCAGTGCTATTTTTTCTGAATGGATTTGTTTCTGTTCAGTGATGTTTAGAGGATACAAACCAAACTGCATGTGAAATATTGCCCACCTGCAACAGCTCTCAAAGGGCACTAAATGAGGTAACCATGACATGCAAGAACTGTTGTTTCTGGGATAAGAGAATAGAATTACACAAAGACAATACTCTCTAGGTAAACCTGAAATGAGTCATTTGACAAATTTCAAGGGCAAACTGAACTGCTTAAATAAGGTCTATTTAGTAACAGAAAACAGTTGCTTGATCTATGCATTGGTTTACTTAGATTGGTTGACCAACCCCCAAATAGTAGCTTTTTTTATGTATTGTGTTCTCTCTGGCTTCTCTTCCTCCCTCCTTTCCTTCCTTTCATTTTATTTCCTCTAAGAAATTTTCCAGTACAACCCCTTGCTCCTAAAAGCACGTGACAGATCTTCTAAGTTCACTGTGCTCTCTCTTTCCTTGAAATCCCTATGGCAATTTTATAGATGTTTAATTATACTTCACCTTACAGTGATTGCATATTATTTGTTGCCATAAATATTTCTTTATGAAGCATATCATAGGCAGAAAAATATTTGTATGTGCCAGTAAAGAGAAGGAAAAAATCAATATCCATTATAGTTTAAATATAATCCTTAACATTAATTTTAAAGCTCTTGTGTGAAATATCTCTTTATGGCTTTTCCTCAGTTTCTGTTATATTGTCTTATTTTTATTTATTTGCAGGAGTTAATTTTAGGAGTCTATATGTAACCCTTCCTCAGAAGTGTGTTGCAAAATCTGCTCTATGTGACTTAAAGAAGAAAACCTCTTTAGAAGAAAATATATGAGGCTATCTTCACATCCTCTGGATAAAAAAGGTTGGTTTTTAAACAAGACATAAAAGCACATACCATAAAGGAAAATATAAAACATTTTAACTACATTAAAACTGATAATTCATTTTAATTAAAAAATAAAAAGAATGAAGAAAACATATCAAAAATAGTTATACTTGGTAGATATTTTTTTCTCATCACTATGGAGAGATTTTATTTTTTTTGGCTTTGCTTTTTGCTGTGGAGAAATAAGCAGTCTGACTGTCATATTTTTGTAGGTCAACTGATCTTGTTCTTCAATTGCTTGGAAGGCCCTTTCTTTGTTTTGTGTTTATTCGTCTGCTCTGCCATTTTGCCCTGGCATGGCTGTGTATTTTCTTTTTATTTATTCTGCTTGGGATTCTTTAAGTTTTCTGAATCTGAAGAATATTATAGTCTATAAAATATGGTATGTGATTTACTGCTATGTCACTGACTATGGCCTTTCCTATTCTGATTCTCCACTGTTGAAAATGTGGTTAGACAGAGTTTGGGCAAATTCACTCTATCCTTCTCGCTATATTTTTTTATCTTGGTCTTCAGGAATAATTATCTACAGAACTATGTTCCACTTCACTGATGCTTTCTGAAGTTGTGTTTAATTGCTTTTACCTGGAAGTTTTAATTACTAAAGTTGAAAATTCTAATATTAGTATATTTTTATTTTTATGTTAATATCATTTGTATTAAAATTTTGATATATATAGTATATCTCTCATTTTTAGAAGTTTAATTTGTGCTAATTTTCAAAATTCAGAAAAGTGTTGATGTTTTATTGTTTATCGTAACTTCTATTACCTTCTTTATTTCATTACATGTAAATGTGCTTATATTTTATATTCCTATGTGATGAATCCATTATCTGCAGTTTGGGGATCTGATTCCTTAGTTTGATCTTGATTGTGCTTATTCATGGTTATGTGATTCTTGATAGTTTCATTTTGAATGCAGGTTGCTATTTAGAATTTTATCAGTAGAAGGAATTTGAGGACTTTGTTTAAAATATTTTTCTCCAAAGAGCATTTCTATTTTTTTTTTCTCCAAATCCCTATGGATAAACCAACACGGGGCAGCATTAAACTAATTTTTTTTTTTTAGGCTTTTAAGGCAACAACTTATGTGATTTCAGGACACAAGGTTGTGTGATTATGAGTTTATGCTTTAAAAATATTTTTTTCTTTTTAACTCTTTCCGTCTACTTCAGTCCAAATTCAAGGCCAAATTAGTCACCTATACTACTGTAGTATGTTATCTTTTAGGAATATTGGCCTTATGTGGAGAATTCTGAGCTGAAATTCTTTCTTCTCCTGCTTAATTTTTATCCATTTTTTTCTAGTATGTGACCCTTTTAACCCCTAGTGTGTAGACTTTGAAGATAGACAACTTCCAGACAAATCTTGACATTATTGCTACATTATCCTTGTTTAATTACAGTTTTTCTCCTTCTGGCTTCCATTTTCCTTACTATACTGCTAGTGCAGGCATGATTTGAAATACATATATTAAATATTGCAGGATTTTGTGTTCTGTCCCAGGAGTGATTTCTCTTGTTTGGTCTGTCTTAATATATATTTTTTTCCTCAGGGAAGTTATAAACTTCTTTATGGTGCAAAAATTATTATAGTTTTGTATATCTAGAGAATATCTTGCTTAATGTCATGCACTTACAAGGTGCTAAGTCAACTTTCTAAAATGGATTAGTAATATTTACTCAAGAAACTGAAAATCTTGTGATGAGCTGTACTCTTTATTCATGCATACTAGAGGCACGTATCAAGTCAATGCAATCTCTGTTGAGCATTTATTATCTTACTATCTGTAGGGCGTTGTATCAATTCCTTTGATTAAAAAAGGAAGCACCTGAATTCAACTAGTTGAAGGCATTTTAATCAGAAGCCCTCAAAAGAGTTAAAGAAAATGTTTTATTCATTTTAATTATAAATTTCTCATGATATGTTATAATCCCCAACTCCATAAACAACTGGAAACACACACACACACACACACACACACACACACACATTTATATGTCAAACCAGATTCAAGTAGAATAACCAATTGAAACATAATTATTTAATATTTTTACTGACCAGTAAAATTTTCAAATACATTTTTGTTTAATTATACTTTAAGTTCTGGGATACATGTGCAGAACGTGCAGGTTTCTTACACAGCTATATGTGTCCCATGGTGGTTTGCTGCACCCGTCAGCCCGTCATCTGCATTAGGTATTTCTCCTAATGCTACTTCTCCCCTTGCCCCCCACCCTCCAATAGGCCCTAGAGTGTGATGTTCCCCACCCTGTGCCCATACGTTCTCATTGCTCAACTCCCACTTGTCAGTAAGAACGTGTGGTGTTTGGTTTTCTGTTCCTGTGTTAGTTTGCTGAGAATGATAGTTTCCCACTTCATCCATGTCCCTGCAAAGGACATAAACTCATCCTTTTTTATGGCTGCATAGTATTCCATGGTGTATATGTACCATTATTTTATTTATTCAATCTATCATTCATGGGCATTTGGGTTGGTTCCAAGTCTTTACTATTGTGAATAGTGCTGCAATAAACATATGTGTGCGTGTGTCCTTATAGTAGAATAATTTATAATCCTTTGGGTATATGTACCCAGTAATAGGATTGCTGGGTCAAATGGTATTTCTAGTTCTAGATCCTTGAGGTATCACCACACTGTCTTCCACAATGGTTGCACTAATTTACACTCCCACCAACAGTGTAAAAGCATCCCTATTTTTCCACATCGTCTCCAGCATCTGTTTCCTGACCTTTTAATGATTAAAATTCTAACTGGCGTGAGATGGTATCTTATTGTGGTTTTGATTTGCACTTTTCTAATGATCAGTGATGATGAGTTTTATTTCATATGTTTATTGGCCATGTAAATGTCTTCTTTTGAAAAGTGTCTGTTCCAATACTCCACCCACTTTTTGATGAGGTTATTTTTTTCTTTTAAATTTAAGTTCCTAGTCGATTCCGGATATTATCCCTTTGTTAGATGTATAGATTGCAAAAATTTTCTCCCATTCTGTAGGTTGCCTGTTCACTCTGATGATGGTTTCTTTTGCTGTGAGACGCTCTTTAGTTTAATTAGATCCCACTTGTCAATTTTGGCTTTTGTTGCCATTGCTTTTGTCATAAAGTCTTTGCCCATGCCTATGTTCTGGTTGGTATTGTCTAGGTGTTGTTCTAGGGTTTTTATGGTTTTAGGTCTTACATTTAAGTCTTTATTCCATTTTGAATTAATTTTTGTATAAGGTACAAAGAAGGGGTCCAGTTTCAGTTTCCTGCATATGACTAGCCAGTTTTCCCAACATCATTTATTAAATAGGGAATAATAATTTCCCCATTGCTTGTTTTTGTCAAGTTTGTCAAAGATCAGATGGTTGTAGATGTGCGGTGTTATTTCTGAGGGCTCTGTTCTGTTCCATTGGTCTATATATCTGTTTTGGTACCAGTACCATGCTGTGTGAAGTCAGGTAGCGTTATGCCTCCAGCTTTGTTTTTGTTTTTGATTAGAAGTTTTTTTTCTTTTTTGCTATATGGGGTTTTTGGCTCCATATGAGATTTAAGATAGTTTTTTCTAATTCTGTGAAAAAAGTCAATGGTAGCTTGATGGGAATTACATTTAATCTATAAATTACTTTGGGCAGTATGGCCATTTTCACGATATTGATTCCTCCAATCCATGAGAGTGGAATATTTTTCCATTGGTTTGTGTTCTCTCTTATTTCTTTGAGCAGTGGTTTGTCGTTCTTCTTGGAGAGGTTCCTCACATCCCTTGTAAGTTGTATTCCTAGGTATTTTATTCTTTTTGTAGCAATTGTGAATGGGAGTTCACTTATTATTTGGCTCTCTGTTTGTCTATTATTGGTGTTTAGGAATGCTTGTGATTTTTGCACATTGATTGTGTATTCTGAAACTTTGCTTAAGTTGTTTATCAGTTTAAGGAGTTTTTGGGCTGAGACGATTGGGGTTTTCTAAATATACAATCATGTTATCTGCAAATGGAGACAATTTGAGTTCCTCTCTTTCTATTTGAATACCCTTTATTTCTTTCTCTTGCCTGGTCACCCTGGCCAGAACTTCCAATACTATGTTGAATAGGAGTGGCAATGTATGTTCCTCTCTAAACTGGTTATTCTAGTTAGCAATTCCTCTAGCCTTTTTTCAAGGTTCTTAGCTTCCTTGCATTGGGTTAAAACATGCTCCTTTGGCTTGGAAGAGTTTGTTACTACCCACCTTCTGAAGCCTACTTGTGTCAATTCATCACACTCATGCTTTTTTTTACACTGACCTTGAATAGGAGTGAGGATGATATTTTTCTCATGATTTGTCTAAGGTTACAGGTTTTAGCATGAAAACATCATAAGTAAAGTACTATTCTTACCATAACATCAAGGGTATAAATATTAACATAGTTTTGATGTTTCTGCCTCTCATCCAATGGCACATGGTTCATTTTTGCCTTCTCCTACTTATCTATATGCTCTGACTTCAATATTGAGAAACTTAACTCTTACTATAACCATCCATTTACATATTTATTCAATCTTACTATATATGTATAGTAGTTTCAGAATTATTAATCCATATTTTCATGGGAAACAACTTTACCAATAGTATTTGAGCACAGATCTTTTGGTCTTTAGTTTGACATTTCCAATGATATTTTGGTCAATGCATTTTTTCCTCTTTTTTTAGTGAGTTTATGTTATACACTGGTAAAACAGAATATATATATTTTTTACAATATGTATATCATTCGGTTTTCCCACAATCTCATAATTTACTTTTTACATTTGTTTACATTAAGGTTTACCCACTGAGTATTTACAAATGAATTAAGTACTGTTTTCGCAACTACAATTTTATAAATATAGTTTTATCACTATAAAAAAAACTTCTGTGTTTTACCCATTCAACATTTCTGTCTCCTGAAATCCTTGGCAACTACTGATCTGTCTTTCGTTTTTGAAACTTTGCCATTTCTAGAATATCATATAAATAGAATCATATACAGAATAAAATACAATATATAGACTTTAGCAATGAGCTACACTTAGCAATATGTATCTAAGATTAAATTATGTTGTATTTAATAATAGTTAACTTTTTATTGTTGAATAATATTACACTGTATAGATATATCACATTTTGCATTCAGTCATTGAAAGGCATCCTGATTGATTCCAGCTTTTGACATGTATGCATTCATCTCTTATAAACATTCATGTGCAGGTATTTTCATGGACATATCTTTTTTTTTTCTTTTTCTTTGAAATGGAGTCTCGCTTTTGTCAACAGGCAGGAGTGCAATGGAGCGATACAGTTCACTGTAACATCCACCTCCCAGATTCAATCCATTCTCCTGCCTCAGCCTCCCAAGTAGCTGAGATTACAGGTGCCCGCCACACTGCTCAGCTAATTTTTGTATTTTTAGTAGAGATGGGGTTTCAACATGTTAACCATGCTGGTCTCAAAACTCCTGACCTCAGGTGATCCACCCGTTTCACCCTCCCAAAGTGCTGGGATTACAGGCGTGACTCACTGCACCTGGCTGGATGTATCTTAAGCTAACTGCATAAGTACCTAGAAGAACAATTGTTGGATATTACATTAAGACTATGTCTCTTTATAAGAAACTGCCAAATATCTTCAAATGTGACTGTATCATCAATGCTGAATCTATAGATCAATTTGGGAAGTACTGTTTTCCTAACAATATTGGCTTTTCCAATTCATGAACATGGATAATCTTTTCATTTATTTAAATCATCTTCTTTTAAAAAAATGTTTTATTGAACTTTAGGTTCTGGGGTACATGTGAAGAACATGTAGGATTGTTGCATAGGTACATACATGGCAGTGTGGTTTGTTGCCTCAATCCCCATGACCTATATCTGACATTTCTCCCGAACTCCCTACCGGCCGCTGTGCCTCCACTAGTCACCCATAACAGACCCCAGTGTGTGATGCTCCCCTTCCTGTGTCCATGTGTTCTCAGTATTCAACACCTGCCTATGAGTGAGACATGTGGTGTTTGATTTTCTGTTCTTGTGTCAGTTTGCTGAGAATGGTGGTTTCCAGATTCATCCATGTCCCTACAAAGGACATGAACTCATCCTTTTTTATGGTTGCATAGTTTTCCATGGTGTATATGTGCGACATTTTCCCTGTCCAGTCTATCATTGATGGGCATTGGGATTGCTTCCAGGACTCTGCTACTGTAAACAGTGTCACAATGAACATACGTGTGCATGTGTCCTTATAATGGAACGATTTATAATCCTTTGGATATATACCCAGTAATGAGATTGCTGGGTCAAATGGAATTTCTATTTCTAGGTCCTTAAGGAATCGCCACACTGTCTTCCACAATGATTGAACTAATTTACACTCCCACCAACAGTATAAAAGTGTTCCTATTTATTCACATCCTCTCTAGCATCTGTTGTCTCCAGATTTTTTAATGATCACCATTCTAACTGGTGTAAGATGGTATCTCAATGTGGTTTTGATTTGCATTTCTCTAATGATCAGTGATGATGAGCATTTTTTCGTATGTTTGTTGGCCTCATATGTCTTCTTTTGAAAATCATCTTTAATTTTGTTTATTAATATTTTATAATTTTCTGTAAATGGATACTGCATATACTTTGTTAGATTTAATTTATATAAAATTTAAAAACATTGCAAATGGTATTTTTAAATTTAAATTTTCCAATTATTTATGGCTAGTATATAGGGAAGCAATTAACTTTTGCTTATTTATCTTGCATGCTTTGACATTTCTATAGATAAGTCTGACATCATAAATGTGTTAGAAAGTATTCTCTCCACATCTATCATCTGGTAGAAATTGTAAAGAATTAGTATTATTTTGCCCTTAAATATTTGGTAGAATTCACTAATAAAACAATCTGTGCTGGTATTTTATTTTCTTTAAAAATATGTTTTACTGCTAATTCAATGTCTCTAGTAGATACAAAATTATTCAGGTTTTTATTTCTCTTTGAGTGAGTTTTGGTAGTTTACAGCTATCAAATAATTAGCCCATTTCATCTACATGATCAAATTTCTGGGCACAGAGTATTTTGCAGTATTCACTGCCCAGGGGATCAGCAGTTACAACCCTTATTTTACTTCTAATATTGCATTTGCATCTTCTTTCTCTCTGTTTCTTGATTAGTATAGTTAGAGGCTTCTCAATACCTTTGTTTATCTTTTAAAAAATCCATATTTTTTGTACTGATTTTCCATATTGCATTCTTGATTTTGATGTTACTGATTTCTTCTTGAATTTTACTTCTCCTTTTCTGTTTTAAATATAATTAATCTTCTGTCCTTCCTGTGTCAAGATGAAAGCTTTTACAGAACTAGACATCCATACACAAAAATTCTAGAGGACACGTGCAAGATGCTATACAAAATGCACATCACCAAGGTATATAGTCACCAGACTGACCAAGGTCAATACTAAAGAAAAATCACCTTAAATTCAGCTAGAGAAGAAGATCAAATTACATACAAGAACTTTATCAGGCTAATAGCAGACTTCTCACCAGAAATATTACAAGTCAGAAAATATTGGGGACCTATTTTCGGCATTCGCAAAGAAAAGAAATTCCAAACAAGAATTTTATATTCTGCCAAATCAATCATGTTTCAAAAGCAAAAAAATAAAAAATAAAAAAAAGCAATCACTAAGGGAATCCATTACCAGTAGAACAGCCTTAAAAGAGATACCTAAGTGAGTTCTAAATATGGAAATAATACCTGCTACCATAAAAATATACTTAAATATATAGCCTACAATAACTCTAAAGCAACTAAATAATAGAAACTAGAAAGCAGCAGATTAAAACCTTTATGATAGGATGAAAACCTCACATAGCATATTAACATTGAATGTTAACAGTCTAAAAGCTACACTTAAAAGGCACAGAGTGGCAACTTGGGCAAAACAAGACAAACAAGAACAAAAAAACAAGACCCATAAGTCTACATAAGTCTACTGTCTTTAAGAGACACATCTCACAGGTGATAATCCCTATAGTCTTAATGCAAAAGGTTGGCAAAAGAGCTGTCATGCACACAGGAAACAAAAAGAGCAGAGGTCACTATTCTTATATCAGGTAAAACAGACTTTAAATTAACAACAGTTCAAAGGGGCAAATAATAATAGCTATTACATAATGATAAAGTCATTAATTTAACAAGAAGACTTAACTATCCTAAATATATATGTACCCAACATTGGAACACCTAGATTCATAAAACAAGTACATCTAGACCTACAAGAAGAATTAGGTAGCCACATAATAATAGTGGGGGACTTGAACACACCATTAACAACAGTAGGCAGATCATCAAGGCAGAAAATCAACAAATTCTGGACTTAAATTTGACCCTTGACCAACTGGACCTCGTAGACATACACACAGAATGCTGCACCCATTAACCACAGAATATACATTGTGCTTCTTGCATATGGAACATACTCTAAGATCAAATGCTTGACCATTAAGCAAGTCTCAATAAATTTTAAGAAACTGACATTATGCAAACCATACTCTTAGAGCACAGTGGAGTGAAACTTGAAATACAAACCAAGAATCTTTCAAAACTACACAATTACATGAAAACAACTTTCTCCTACATGACTTTTCAGTAAACAATAAAATTAAAGCTGAAACATAAAAATTTATTGAAATAAATGAAAACAAAGGCACAAGATTAAAAAATCTCTGGGGTGTGGCAAAAGCAGTGTTAAGGGGAAATTTTATATTGTTAAATGCCTACATAAAAGGGTAGAAAACTCTCAAATTAATAATCTAACATTACATCTACACAAACAAGAGAAACAAGTACAATCTAACCCCAAAGTTACTGGAATAAAATAAATACCTAAAATCAAAGCAGAAGTGAATAAAACTGAGACTAGAAAATCCATGCAAGAGATCAGTCATACACTTTGGCTCTGTGTCCCCACTCAAATCTTACCATAGATTGTAATTCCCACGAGTTGGGGGCAGAACCTGGTGGAAGATGATTACATTATTTCTAGGATGCAAGGTTGGTTCAACATACACAAATCAAAAAATCAAAAATGTGATTCACCACATAAAAAAAATTAAAAACAAAAAACTATATAATTATCTTAATAAATATAGAAAAGCCTTTCTATAAAATCCAACAACTCTTAATGATTAAAAGTGTCAATAAACTAAGCATCGAAGAAACATACCTCAAAATAATGAGCCTCTATGACAAATCCACATACAACATCATACTGAATAGTCAAAAGCTTGAACCATTCTTCTTGAGAATTACAGTAAGACAAAGATGCCTAGTGTCACCACTATTATTTACCATATTACTATAAGTCCTACTCAGAACAATCAGGCAAGAGAAAGAAATAAAAGGCAACTAGATAGGGAAAGAAGAAGTCAAAGGATCTGTTTTTGCTTATGCTATGATTCTATACCTAGAAAATCCCAGATATCCCGCTAAAAGACTTTTCAAACTGATAAACAATTTCGGTAAATTTTCAGCATTTAAAATCAATTTATAAAAATTGGTAGCATTTCTATACAACAAAAGATTTCCATCTGAGAGCCAAATCAGAGTGCAATTATATTTACATAGCCACACACAAAAATAAACACCTAGTAATTCATCTAAACAAAGAGGGAAGAGATCTTTACAAGGAGAAAAACAGAATGCTGCTCAAAGAAATCATAGGTGGGGATGTGATCGAAGATGGCCGATTAGGAACAGCTTAGGATTGCAGCTCCCAGTGAAAGCACAGAGGGTGAGTGGACGCCGCATTTACAGACGGATTTTTATTGCCCACAGACTAGGAGATTCCCAGGCGGAGGAGCCCTATGGGTCGCCAGCGTGGCTCTTTTGGCCAGCACGGCGGTTTTGCCAGTGCCCCGGCATGGCAGTTCTCCGTACAAAATACACTAGTCTGGGTCTCCCTTCTAGCTGGCAAGTGGAGCTTCGGGAAGGCAGAATCGCCCATTCATCCGATTAAAAAGGGGTCTGAAACAGGGAGCCAGGCCAGGAGATTC
>CAUYLG010036096.1:0-98330 GCA_963573385.1 Cacajao melanocephalus
GTGGCTCCTCCGCCGGGAATCTCCTAGTCTGTGGGCAACAAAAATTCGTCTGAAAGTGCGGCGTCCACTCGCTCTCTGCGCTTTCACTGGGAGCTACAATCCTGAGCTGTTGTTAATCGGCCATCTTGGATCTCTCCTTCCTTTAACATTTTAATATAAATCGCCGGGACTGTGGACCAGAAAGGATGTTATTTAAGTATAACTTAAATTTGATATAATTTATAAGCTTAAATTTATAGCATTTAGTCTGTGTTCTGCTCATAATCTGTAAGAAGGACATAGAATTATGTTTATGAAATCACAGAATTTTTGCACAAACAATTGTACAAATTTGCAGGTGCTAAAAGAAGTATGCTTAACACCTTTTTAGCCCTTGTAATTTATGTGTTGTTATTCATCACACCTTGTGACTAGATATGCCTTGGTGAATTTAATGTAAAAATCTTTAAAAATTATGGTATCCTCTACAAAAATAAGACTCAGCTATTATCAGTATTTATTTTGTTAAGAGAAAAACAGAGGTTGCTGATTAATGCCATTTCATGCCTGGGATCCCTTTTCATTCACTCTCGCCTTAACTATCTGCATAAATAAAAAAAGTGAGAGAAAAGGAGAAACTGTTTAATGCCAGTAAAGGGATCAAGTTAATACTTTTTTTTTTGTTCTCCTCATTCAGCTACATTGGAGATGTTGGAAATATCACAAATTAATAAAAGTTCACTCTTCTCTTCTTCCTGTACTCACATTATTCACACACTGCATGAACTGAAATGGGCTGGACTTTGTTTGAAATCCAAAAGGTTGAGGAAATGTGCTCAAAGTTGCATATTAGGTTAGAAAAAGTGCCCAATGATTATGCACTTAAATAGGTAATTATATTATGTAAGAACATACGAAACGAATATAAGCATATTATTGTATTAAGATTGTGTTTTATTAAATTGCTTACTGATATCTTTTTAAAACAAGAATCTAATGTAAATTGAGTAATTCTGAATAAGCAATTCAGGGCACGTATATCATGTTTCTCCATTAAATAATGTTTTTATTACATTTAATTAATTGTAAGTCAGTATTACTGGATTGATCCTTCAAAAAAAAAAGGTGAAGACGTTTGGGGAAAAATTTATATATATATAAATATATATATATACACACACACACACACATATACACACATACATATATATATATAAATGTGTGTATATATATATATATAAAATGCATGTATGCACCAAATAATATACAAATACATATATAAATAGAAATACAAATATATATATTTATAATATTTTCATAACAATACAGAATTCAGACACCTGTGTTGTTAAACTGGTTCACTCATTATGTATCAGGAAATTTGTTACTAATACACAAGTAGAAGCTATATAGTCTGGGTAGCAAAATATAATATTACCTATAGGGGTTTTTTAATTCTGAATTTTAGGAAGATAAAATGTTAATTGCAACAGCCATTGAACCTAACCCCTATAGTGAGAATGATAGACAAACATTATGAGAAATGATAAAAAGGATTACTTGAGTACTTGTGAGATTCTGTTTTAATTTAAGAAACTTGTAATAACCCTAAATATATAGCTAATGGGATAGTTTCTGTTTTATCTGCATCCACCATTATATGTTGCATGCTGAACTTGGCCTATTCCCATATTTTTCTAATAAGACAACTTATTGCCACTTAATAATAGTAAAAATTGGATTGTGCATTTGTTCTAAGTATAGACTTTTAGTAGAAATCTCTATCATCTGATTTCTACACATGGCTCGGATCCTCACTAGCAAATGTTTCTAATAGTTGGCATCCTGCTTTTGAGAAAAACAGCCACAACAAAATTGCATTAGGTCAAAACTCTTTCCTGCATCTGCTGATGCATTATAAGTGTTCTTGCTGGCGCATTATCAGTGTTCTTGCCAGCATCTGAGTTCTTTTTGTCAAAATCAGCTGCCTTTTGTCTACTAGTTTATGAGATAGGTTTTTTTTTTTTTTAATTATTATACTCTAAGTTCTGGGGTACATGTGCAGACCTTGCAGGATTGTTACATAGGTATACACATGCCATGGTGGTTTGCTGCATCCACCCCCCAGTCACCTACATTAGGTATTTCTCCTAAAGTTATCCCTCCCCAATCTCCTGACCCTCTGCCATCCCTCCCCTGAACCCCATCCCCCAACAAGCCCCGGGGAGAAAGGTGTTTTAAATTATTTGGGAGAGTTACTTCCTGCTTGGATTCAGCTCAAAGTTTAGTTCCTTTTACCAAAAATGGCATTTTCTACATAAGATCATTCAACATCCCCTCAATTTTATTCTTCATACCAATACAATTCAAACAAATATATATTTTAGTATGTGTGTTCAAAAATCACTGCTTCATAACATAATGTTTTTTCTTCTTTTTATTGATATATAATAATGCACTTTTTATGGGCACATGTGATATTTTGCTAGACGCATGGCATGTATAATGATTAAATCAAGGAAATTAGGGTATCCCATCATCTGAAACATTTTTTTATTAGTGTTGAAAACATTCCAATTCTTCTCTTCTAGCTATTTTGAAATATACGATAAATTATTGGTAACTATAGGCTCCCTACTGTACTATCAAATACTTGAAATTACTCCTGTGTTTGGTTGTATTTGGGTACCCATTAACCAAATACTTTCCATCTCCTTCTTGCTACCCTTCCCATCGTCTGGTAACCATCACTCTCCTTTCTACCTCCATGAAATCTTTTACAGCTCCCTATCTTTCACCACATACAAAAATCAACTCAAAGTGGATTAAAAACATAAATGTAAGACTGGAAACTGAAACTACTATAAGAAAACATTGGCAAAATGCTACAGGACATTGATCTAAAAAGATTTTGGGGGTAAGACATGAAAAACACTGGAAACAAAAGCAAAAATAAATGGGATTACATGTTCTTAAAGGAATACTTTGATTCAACTGTATTTCTTCCAGGTGGTTTTATATTTTTATTTTCTCAGTATATCCTGATGGTTGAAGATAGTTAACCTTTGAAGTGAGTTCTAGTGTTTAAAGTTTGCTTCCTTTTTAAAAGTGCTTACTCTAAAATATTTTTAAAACTTCCTCTTTAAAAGTGCTCACTCTAAAACATTTTTCAAATACTATCTTGTTCTATAATTTTAGCTGTGCCGTATTTTTACTAGGGGGAATTATAAAGAGCAAATGTTATCTTATATATTTCTTTACTGAAATTGCTATTAATGAAATTTTTGTTTATGCTTTCCTTTTTAATGACAGCAAACAATTAATAAAGAAATCAATGGACTCACTCTTGAACATGCTCTTTTTAACAAATTAGACTTGTACTAAGCACAATGACCACCATAGACTCTTTCATTTAACAAAGCTCAGTTGTACTTAACACTGTCACGTCCACAAAGTCCCATATTTACAAAGCAGTACTTCACTGGAGGTGGAATATAGAGTGGATTGTGCCTAAAATTGAGACTCTAGAACCATCTGCCAGCTTTGCTGCTATCTTGTGACTTTAGGCCGGCCACCTGTTCAAACTTCTTGGTCTCTATTTTCCTCAAGTGTAAAAGAAAGTTTGGTTTATGATCCTAAAAAGCTTTATGATCCTAAAAAACTTTCAAGTGTAAAAGAAAGTTTGGTTTATGATCCTACATATTACTACTACAAACCAAATCATGTTTTAAACGTACTAAGGCAGATAGCTTTCTAAGAAGCCATATTAAAATAATTTTATAATGATAGGAATTATTTTGGGTTATAAATAATCACTCTAATTTCTACCTGTATTAGTCTGTTTTCATTTGCTGAGAAAGACATACCCGAGACTGGGGAGAAAAAGGGACTTAATGGACTTACAGTTCCACAGGGCTGGGGAGGCTTCACAATCATGGTGGAAGGCAGGAAGGAGCAAATCACATCTTATGTGGATGATGGAGAGCAAAGAGAGAGCTTGTGTAGGGCAACTCCCCCTTATAAAACCATCAGCTCTCATGAGACTTATTCACTATCATGAGAACAGCATGGGAAAGATCTTACTCTATGATTTAGTTACCTCCCACTGGGTCCTTCCCACAACACATGAGAATTCAAGATGAGATTGGGTTGGTGACACGGCCAAACCATATCATTTCACCCCTGGCTCTTCTCAAATCTCATGTCCTCACATTTCAAATCCAATCATGCCTTCCCAACAGTCCCTCAAAGTCTTACCATATTTACCATTAACTCAAAAGTTCACAGTCCAATATCTCATCTGAGACAAAGCAATTCCCTTTCGCTTATAAGCCTGTAAAATAAAAAGCAAGTTAGTTACTTCCTATATACAATGGGCATACAAGCTTTGGGTAAATACAGCCATTCTAAATGGGAGAGACTGGCCAAAACAAAGGGGCTATAGACCCCATGCAAGTCTGAAATCCAGAGGGGCAGTCAAATCTTAAAGCTCCAAAATGACCTCCTTTGACTCCTTGTCTCACATCCAGAACATGTGGATCCAAGAGATAGGTCCCCATGGTCTTATGCATCTCTGCCATGTGCCTTTGCAGGGTATAGCCTCTGTCCTGGCTGATTTCATGGGCTGGCATTGAGTATCTGCGGCTTTTCCAGACATACAGTGCAAGCTGTCAGTGGATCTACCATTCTGGGGTCTGGAGGACAGAGCCCCTCTTCTCACAGATCCACTACATGGTGCCCCAGTAGAGACTCTGTGTGGGGGCTCTGACTCCACATTTCCCTTCTACACTGCCCTAGCAGAGGTTCTCTGTGAGAGCGCTGACCCTGCAGCAAACTTCTACCTGGGCATCCAGGCATTTCCATACATCTTTTATTTTTTTAGTAATAGCAAAAATAGCATCCAAACCCCAAATCTTGATTTTTTTTCAATAGCAGATTCAACACCATGTGCAAGCTGCCAAGGCTTGGGGCTTGAACCCTCTGAAGCCATGGTCCGAGGTCTGCATTGATCCCTTTCAGCTAAGGCTGGAGTGGCTGGAACACAGGGCACCAAGTCCCTAGACTGCACACAGCACAGAGACCCTAGGCCTGGTCGACGAAACCTCTTTTTCTGTCTAGGCCTCCAGGCCTGTGATGGGAGGGGCTGCCATGAAGACCCCTGACGTGTTCTGGAAATATTTTAGCCATTGTTTTGGGGATAAACATTTGGCCCCTTATTACTTATGCAAATTTCTGCAGCCTGCTTGGATTTCTCCTCAGAAAATGGAATTATTTTTTCTATTGTCCTGTCAGGCTGCAGGTTTTCTGAACATTTATGGTCTACTTCCCTTGTAAAACTGAATGCCTTTAACAGCACCCAAGTCACCTCTCGAATGCTACTTAGAAATTTCTTCTGCCTAATACCCAAAATCATCTCTCTCAAGTTCGAAGTTCCACAAATCTATAGGGCAGGGACAAAATGCTGCCAGTTTCTTTGCCAAAACATAAGAATAGTTTGCTCCAGTTCCCAAGAAGTTCCTCATTTCCATCTGAGACTACCTTGGTCTAGACTCTATTGTCCCTATTGCTATCAGCATTGTGGGCAAAGTGATTCAACAAGTCTCTAGGAAGTTTCAAACTTTCCCACATTTTCCTATCTTCTTCTGAGCCCTCCAAACTGTTCCAACTTCTGCCTGTTACCCAGTTCCCAATTGCTTCCACATTTTTGTGTATCTTTTCACCAGCACCATATTCTACTTGTAGCAATTTACTGTGTTAGTCTGTTTTCATGCTACTGATAAAGACATACCTGAGACTGTGAAGAAAAAGAAATTTAATGGACTCACAGTTCCACATGACTGGGGAGGCCTCACACTCATGGTGGAAGACAAGGAGGAGCAAGTCATGTCTTAAGTGGATGGTGACAGGCAAAGAGAGAGCTTCTGCAAGGAAACTCCCCCTTATAAAACCATCAGATCTCATGAGACTAATTTACTATTACAAGAACAGCATGGGAAAGACCTTTCCTCATGATTCAAGTACCTCCCACCAGGTCTCTTCTACAACATGTGGGAATTCAAGATGAGATTTTGGTAGGGACAGAGCCAAACCATATCACTACCAAATCATACACCACAGTATTTCAACATATGTGGTTAGTGGAATTTTGTAATACTGTTTTGAGATCATTAGTTATTTTACTTAGATATCTAAATTACATCAAAGATTACTCTTTTTTTATATCTTAGAGCATATACTTTTAGAGCTAAAAGAGGCTGTAGAGATCATTTAAAAAAACCCCTTAGATATTAGAAAAATGATGCCTCGAGAGAAGTTGTATGACTTTTCAAAGGTAAAGTACTTAATTTAAAAAACTAAAAATTTAAGGGGATTTTAAGTGATCACCCCCAGCCCTGTAGATTAAATTAAATTTTATTGAAAGATTAGGCATATTAAACTAGTAAATATTGCTTCACACCACTCTCAGAGATTTATTTTAAAATTTGTGCACTGTATATGTGGTTGTCATTTAAAGAATTGACAACACTTTTTTTTGTGTATAAGAGTAATTTTTAATGAAAGCCTCTCAATTGGTATCTCCTTGATATAATACAAATTTTTATCATTTAGGTTTTATTTTTCACATTATGCTGAAAGTTCAAATTATTTCCAAATATCCCATGTTTATATTTGGAAATAATTGTATATGATTTCCAAATAATTTGATTCTATATTCTGAATCAAAAATATAGTTGTTGACATTTGTCTTTAGAGTAAAGTGAACTATTCCCTATCTTAAACACACGCATGCACACACACCACACTTTACCCTTGTAACTTGGTGTACACAAGTAGTCTTAGATATTTTATTAATTTTAAAGTTGAAAAATGCTTGTTAATTTTTTATCAAGTTGAGCTATTATTCAACCATTTAAATTTACCATCAACATATTGGGGAACAGGATACCTTATGCCTAATTAACAACATACCTAAGAATCAAATTATCATTTCATTTGGTACATGTTAATGCCATTTATGATTTTGCATGTTTATTAATCTCAATAATAAAACATATTTTTACGTATACAAACTAGTATATTTTTATGTAATTTTTCTTCATCTACCTTAAATGTTAAATTTTGAAAAAAACCCTTTTATGTATTTATTTACACATAGTTTAATAAGTATATCAGTGTTTCTATTTTTGTAAAGGAAATTACTCCAGGTCACATTTATATGATTATTTTGGCTAAAATTATATTGTCCATTTTTTAAAACAAATATTTGGTACCGGAATAACAAGGTATGCAAAATGACAACTAAATTTAATTTTCAAATCAAATATTTAAACATGTATTTGTATGATTATTAGCATGATTATGTATACAATGATTATGTACTTAAAGGTTAATTTTTTTTTACCTGTTGTCTTCGATTCATTTATAATTCTCTCCATTTATCTTGTGTCTTGGCTAAGGGTATGGGGAATACAAGATGATGCCAATAGCTGTTTAGATGCTTGACGTGACAGTCAATAGCTGTTGACATGAGTTGGGCTTTGTGTAATTTCTTTGCAAAATATATGGCAATATGGAGAGTCCATAACTCCCTGATAGACATTTATAAAAATGGAAAATAAACAAAAAAGTTTAGGTACTTTGAGCTGTTGTACATAGATGATAAATATTACTATTTATTAAAATGATAATTTTTAAGACATAAATATCTTCTGTATACAAATTACATTTCAATGATTTAATCTCATATTAATGGAGACATATTGTGGCATTGAACAGTACATTTTATAATCTGTTATTTTACAAGAAGAAAAACTATGATCACTTGCAAAATACAGTAAATACAGGCTCTGATAAATGAAAGACTAAGCATATAAGGCCCCAGCAAAGATACATTGGAATTAACCAATCTTTATTAATGCATGAGGCTTCCCATGATGCTGATTTCTGTCCTTTACTATTGAAAACTGACCACTGCTTCTGGAGAAGGTTGGAAAGATGGCTAGATCTTATTTTAATAGCCTCACAGACAGCTAATAAAATTTTATTTATTCAGTGTCTTTAATTATATATAGGTATTAAATTATCTTTTAAGCCATCCCTGTGGTATAGCTGTAGAGATTCCAGGCTGCACAAATAATAATCCTATACTTACTACTTTGAAGAAGAAAATACTGTTTGTTGTAAGCAAAATTGTCAAAACAGGTTAAAAATGGTTTAATTATGTGAAAAAACTATTAGTTTGAAACTGTTAAAGTATAGATTCAAAAGTGCTGATCTTTAATATGATATAATGGGCCCTTGATTTGTTACCATCAGCAAAGCAAGGCTAACAATTAAGTTTGGAATGCATTTTTATTTTTATTTTTTTGTATCACTTAGGCCTTTGTTTTAGATGTGGTAGGTCCTTCTAAGTGTGGGTTGATTTTATTTTGTAATGACATAATTGAAAGATCATATTGTTTAGGAGAAAGAGTACATCTATTTGAAACATACCATTTATATTCCAAATGCAAAATGATCCTCTGCTTTCTTTGCATGTTTATTTTTGAAGACATTGCTTACTAGCTCTTCAAAAAAAAAGTTCTTTAGCTTTGTTGATACTCAGGTTGTTATCTGTGAAATTTGTAACACAGACCTTTTGTGAAGATTAAACGATATCAGGAATTTATAATACAAAATATATTTCCTCCCTGAACTCCACTGCTACATATTTGTTTTGACTCCATTTTTGTCTCATTTTTATATGTATTTTAAGTATATTTTGTTGACTTATGTTGCGTGCATATTTGTTAGCTGCCTTAAGTATTTCTGGACCTAAATATGTATATGTATGAATTAATATAAATTAGTTCTTGTTTGAAATCCTTTTGTTTTTGTTTTGTTTTTCAGATAATAAAATTTGTTAAATGGGTTAAAGTGTCATATGATGTAGTTACTTCTGGCTAACAGTTAGTTCACTCTTCAGGGTGCAATTTTGCTTCTCTAAAAATTAGTCTTACTTATAAATTTGACTAATGAAATTATATAACCAAAGTGGAAGATATAATACTATATCTAATTTGTAAACCCTCAGTATACTAAATAATGTACTTTGCAGTATCAGAAATAGAAAGTTTTAAGCAAAAAGCCCTTTTTCTCTCCAATATGATTTTTCTCCGATATTAACCTGTTCATGTCTCCAATGTGTCATGCAGTCTTAACGCCTTTTTGAAATTTAGTAGGTGCCACGTTACACCTTATTTTAAGTGCTTTATATGTGTAATTTAATTTAATCATCATAATAACCTAATGAGATTGGTAACTAATACTATCCCCATGTGTAGATGAGAAAACAGAAGTATGAATCAATTAATAAACTCAGCTAAGGTTACCAGGTGACCAAGTGGCTGAACCAAGATCTGAAGATGTCAGTCAGGTCCCAAAATCTACATTCTTAATTAATATTCTATATCACCTCTATCACTTCTAGTATGTACTTTACGTGTGTAGGAAAGTAGGCTGCCGCTGTGCTTTGGATGATTTTCCTAGTACTTGTAATTTCACTGAATGATGACAAATTTCTTCCTGAACCCTTGAAGATAGACTATCAACTGAGTGATACTTGTATGTAAGCTCTATGGTCATAGAAAAGAAGTGATTTTTTCCAGCAATGCAAATAATCTAAAAGACGCTGGGACCCTACCATATTAGTGTCACTTGCTCAATTCCATCTCCACATCAGTTAATTCATTTTGGCAGCACACTTTTCAATGTGGAAGTTTCTCTTTTCTAATGCCTTATTTGCAAGGAATTAACCATCATCATATGGAATTACTCTGCAGTTTAATTTCAATGTGTTAAAATTTGATGGTGGAATATCAGTGAATGGACTTTGAAATCTGAGCTAAACTTTGGCTCATTTGTCAGCTGCTGTAAAGATTCATTTTCTCTTGTGCTTGTGGTCTTATATCTACCCTGTGGTTTTAATTTTGGCAGTGATTATTTAGCATCCCACTTCATTTCATTCTTAGTCAACCACAGGAAATGATAAAGACAATGAAGCTCAGCTGTCTACAGACTATTCATTTATTACTGTTTTTTCAAGTATTTTATGATGTTTTCTCCTAAGTGGAAATAGGATTTTTGAAAATGGATTTCTGGCTTTGTGTAATTGCTATATGTCAATGAGCATTCCATTAGTATTAAAAACATAGTAGATATCTCCACATGTTAGAGTTTTGAATATATTTATAGTTACACTGAGATTGAAATGATATTAAAAATCTAAAATTTAGTAAAGTGTTCTATTATGTTAAATGACTATATTGAATCCATAAAGTTACATGTTCTCCTGAAGTGGTAGAAAATACCATATTTTTTAAGAAGAGCTGAAAAAAAAATGTAGAGATAGCTATATCCATGGCAACAGCATAGCACCCATATAAAAGAAAGCCAGAGTGTGCTGGTTGGATAGCTGCATAGCAAAAGCAGAGTTTAGTATGGGAGGAGGAAGGAAAGTTTAGAACCAAGACTATAGTGGGCTTTCTGGATGTATTGAATTTAGCTGTCAGTAAGCATGATTAATGTCTTTTTGTTCTTGTTCGATATTTTACATATTATATTTGTGATTTTAACTTAAAAGAATAGTTGAAAAATTTAGATGTGTGGTGAGAAATCAGTAAATTTGCACTTAAGATTTGCATTAATGTGGGTATGTGCTATTGAAAATTAAAAGCATATTATTAAGAAATAAAGTTTATAGAATGAATTATTGATTGCATTTGTGAGGAATTGGCATACATATTCGATAATAAATTTACTTTCAAATTTAGAAAGGGATGACCCTTATTTTGCAATTATTTTTATATTTTCCATATGAGTATGTTAGTATTCAGATATATATTTTATATGTCGAAAATATCCATGGTGCATACTTCCAGAAAGTCATTCCATTCAGTTAGTCCTTTGTTTTGGACACCGTAGGAGGTAGATACAAGCATTTTGTATTAGTTCCATTCTCACATTGCTATAAAATAAATACCTGAGACTGGATAATTTATAAAGAAAAGAAGTTTAGTTGGCTCACCATTCTACAGGCTGTACAGGAAGCATGATGCTGTCATCTACTTGGCTTCTGGAAAGGTTTCAAGAAACTTTTACTCATGGAGGAAGATGGAAGAGGAGCTAGCACTTCACAGGGTGAGAAAATGAGGAAGAGAGGGAGGAATTGTCATGAGATCTGATTGTTTAAAAACAATCACTATCTCACTCACTATCACAAGAACAGTACCAAGGAGACTGTGTTGAATCATTCATGAGGATTCTGCCCCCATGATCCAACCACCTCCCGCCGGGCCCCACCTTCAGCACCGAGTATTAGAATTCAACTTGAGATTTGGTGCGGACCCAGCTGCAAACCATATCCCATTGTTAGGAAGTACTATGCAAAACTTGTCTAGTAAACCAAATAGAAATTTTGGAAAATTGAAATTCTTAGTTTCTAAGTATTGTCATTCCTTTGTAAATCTAAACCAAATCATTAAGAATCACATATAAGTGCCAAAGGCCTAATAGAGAAGTTGTTAAAATATACCTTTGAGCCCGATTCTACTTTACTCCTAACATAAGAAACGTCCCAATACAGCCTTTTGTCTTTTATGTAAAAGGCTTTGGAATTTATCCCACGGGGTAAGATATAGAAAGCCCCTTTAAAAATAATATGACTAATTTTCCCAGTATTTTAAATTAGAGTATGTTTTCTGATCCTTTGTGTTGTATTCATCTTCAACTATGTATTTTGCTCTGTATATGTTTTCCTTCTTTTATCCTCTTCTTCTTTCTTTTCTTCTACCTCTCCCTCCTCAAATGATGCTGAAGTTATAACCTGAATTATTTGAAGCCTCACTATAAAATGCATATATAATATTCAACAGTTAACTATCAGTTGGCTCCCAAATAATATTTCTGCTTAAAATCAAAATTAACTTCATGATATTTAATTGTATTTAAATTTATACATTGTTCTTTATTACTGTTAAAGTTTATGAAATTTATTATTCACTCTTTTCTCCCAAAGATTCTTGTCTCTTAATGGTATTTAAAATGGCAAAGTAGCCTTTAAGATATTTAATTGTCAAAATCTTTCTTAATGAAAATATCTTAAGTATGACAAAACAGAAGAATAAAGAAATATTCTAGTTTGAGTGACAATGTGTGTGTGAAGTAGCTATGAAGAATAAAGATATATTCTAATTTGGCCCTTTGTGTGTGTGTGTGTGTGTCTGTGTGTGAGAGAGAGAGAGAGAAAGAGAGAGAGAGAGAAGTGGCTATCAAGTCTCAACTAGAATGTGATTATACTAGTACTTTTGGTGATTTTTGTTTCTTTTGTTTACTGCTATTTTCCAAGTGCATAAAACAGCATTTCAGATAAAGTAGTCTAATTATGCCCTCAGCCACAAGAGTCCTTTATGTGGGGCTTTATGTGGAGTACAGCTTTAAAAGTATGTGTCCACATGTTTTCACTCATAGGCAGGTGTTGAACAATGAGAACACATGGGCACAGGGAGGGGAGCATCACATACTGGGGTCTGTTGCGGGGGACTGTTGGGGGACAGTGGGGGTAGGGAGGTTGGGGAGGGATAACATGGGAGAAATGCCAGATACAGGTGACATGGGGATGGCAGCAGCAAACCACATTGCCATGTATGTACCTATGCAACAATTCTGCATGATCTGCACATGTACCCCAGAATCTAAAGTAAAATTATATATATATATATATATATATATAAATCATTAAAAAAAGCATATGTCTACATTCTGTGAATCAGCCATTGTGGAAACAGGTAATGTCATACATATTATGTGTGGGAATATATATATATATGTGTGTGTGTGTGTGTGTGTGTTTCATATATATATGTATATGTGTGTGTGTGTTTATATATGATTTTTCATGCTTAAGATATTTTCATTAAGAAAGATTTTGACAAATATCTTAAAAGCTACTTTACCATTTGAACATGTATATATATATAAAATACTTTAAGTCTATACATTGCTCCATATATATAGATATGTATATAAGACATACAAATATTTGGGAAGCATATAAGTATTTCACTTGGTGAATGAGTAAAACTTCTGATAGGCAGGAAGATACTGCAAGATAAGAAGTATTTAGATAGTTTTCATTCTCTGAAACAATGGAAAAACTCTTGAATTTTCAGATGGTGTTGTCTGTAAAGATTCATGATGCATTCTAGGTTTTCCAGAATGGCCTTGGAAGTAGTCAAAAGGAGAATGTTTAAGGAGCTGGATCAGAAATGATAGCTTTGATCACCATGATACACAATGGGCTTCTCACATTTATTGATGGTTCCCTATGTACTGGGAAATGTTAGGTGATTCACATATAACTTGTCTTTTAAAAATATAAAAATATGTCTACTGAAAAAATAGGCCAGGTCAAATGTATTTTAGAGTATCCAGTGTTATAAAATAGCCATGTTAACTTTCCTGCTATAAATGTTGATCTTTATAATTTATTTTTATAAACATTTAGGATGCACATTTTCAAGCTATCTCTTATGATAATTTAGATGTAATTCAAAATTTAGATATAACTCAAAATTTAGATATAATTCAAAATTTTGCTCATTTCAAGACATAACTATATGACTGAATTGATGTTGAGGAGTTTCTATAAATTGTCAATATTTTGTTGTTAGTATTATTTGCTATTTTCAAAAGCATTTTAAAATTTAGTCAGTTTTGCATTAGATATTTTAATTATGTCAACACAGAATATCACCTGGAGTTATAAAAAAATGGACCCATGTTTATATAATCTAAGGTAAGGAAATCAAACCACTTTTTTTCCTATAACCATGTTAATGCTATAAAAACTCTAATGTCAAGGTGTGCTATCTTTAGAACAGGAATGGGATTAATAAAACAGCTCTTTGCTACAAAGTTTTTCAGCTGCACCTTCAAAACCAAATTAATACAATTTATTTTAAATTTAAATTTTAGGCATTTTACAGTAGACTTCATGAATGATTAGGTTTGTATACATCTGTTTAAAAACAAATAGCTTAGAATACACAGACATTGGTGTCCTACTTTTGTACATTTTTAGTATACATTTTTAGTTCTACTTTTCATGTATTGTTTTCAATTATGAAAGTTATTTGGAGTTAAATATAGAAAATAAAATATTTGACTTCTGTTGTGAAGAAACATATATAATATACACACATATATGTGAAATACACAGCTCATTTGTCCTTGAAATAAGTCCTCCAATAGAAAAAATATGCCCTTTGTGAAATGTCACCTCCTCACCACAGATAACGCAGGGCTTGCTTTGTGATTTAACAATTAAAATTCACTTATATGTGTCAGTATTTTGTATGATATTCTGTTCAATGACACCCTCCAGTTAAAACTCCGCAATGTAATGACATTATATTCAGAATGGTAATGCCTACATCTTTTTTTGTTTTTACTTTTTAAAAGTTTAAAGGTAATTAGCAGGTATATCTATTATTTTGCTACTGTATCATGATTCCTTTCAGACCTATGAGCTAGAGTTTGTCAGAAATACACACTATATTCACTCTCAGTTTATTCATGCTGAGGACTTTACTAATTTGATCATCAAAGTGATATGTACCATGTATATTCTACAGTAGATTCCTTAAGGGAAAACTAGGGTTGTGCTATTAATTTTAAAGTCCTAATGTATGGTTATTAAAAATTAAGCTGTCAACATTTTCCATTTTCAGTAGTAGAACAGTAATGACAGAGACATATTGTGGAAATAAATAGTAATTAATTTTAATAAGCAGCATTGTACTTGCAGCATTATCAATGGGAAACAGAATCTTTCAGGGAGAAAATCAAGTAGTAACATCAAGAAAATATGAAAAAAGCAGAATGTATTTATGGTTAAATTAAGGCATTTTTAGAAATTAAGTTTTTCATTTAGCAATATTTGATAAATCTGTATTGCTTCTGAATAAGATATGTATTAAAAATTACTTAAGACAATATGTATTAAAAGCAAACTCTGGCTTCATGATACTTATTTACTGAGTAATTTTGAATTTAAACAAAACATTTTTACTTACTTTCTAGGGATAACAGAAAAAAAACAGGCAATGCTATTGAAGCCTAGAAAACTGATTAACTTGAGATACATAGTCTTATATTTAGAAATTTGACAGAAAAAATGATTCACATTCTATATATCAGTCATTAATTTGGTACTAATGACAACATGAAATGGATAATACATATCTGTGTTTACTCTGTTTCTTGACTGCATATGTAATGTGCTCAACAAAATCTAACAGAAAAGACATTTTTGTTAAAACATATGAAATTCAAAGTATACTAGTGCTGACCCAAAGCTGTTTAACTTAACAGTTAATAGACTTATCTGTTGATTTTATCTGATTTCAGTTATACTAATATAATTCATGTACAACTTTATATACTCAAAAAGAAGGAAATTCCCATGGTTTTGCATAAATAAGAGGCAGCAAGTTGTGTGGAGAATGTGAGGTACTCTGGAAAGTGTATTTTTATGAGCCCGGATTTTACTTTCCAATATGCCCTTTAATGACCAACAGAGAGGGATATTTCTTGAGGATGACTTCCCTTGACCTTTCCTAGTTGTGTAGAGTACATGACCAAGGTAAATGGGAGACTAAGCTGTGCAGTGGTAGCTGTACCCAGGAGCAGGAGCAGGAGCACGAATAAGCATCTACTTGATGGAGACAAAGGAGGAAGGATGTATAAGTGGCTCTGGAAAACTACCTCTGGTAGGGAATATCTTAATTATAATTCAGAAGTCATTACTAGAACAAGAGGATGATAGATTACCTATTTAAAGGACTTT
The DNA here is from genome assembly GCA_963573385.1 of Cacajao melanocephalus. Classification (NCBI taxonomy): domain Eukaryota; kingdom Metazoa; phylum Chordata; class Mammalia; order Primates; family Pitheciidae; genus Cacajao; species Cacajao melanocephalus. The sequence goes on from CAUYLG010036096.1 coordinate 15,866, forward strand.
CTCAATGTAGAAGGGAACTTCCTAAAATCTCTTGTTATCTGTTTTAAAGTCTATGGTAGAAATAAAAATTCTCTTCTCTAATTCAAAAGTTCAGCATTCTTCCTTTGCCAGCCAAATCAGCTAAAGTTCAAGCATATAAAGAATCAAAAATCTTAGGGTTCCATATTTTTTCTTATTCCCCTCCAAGTCTAGCTGGATTTCAGAGATACATTTATTACAGTAAAACAAATGCTAAATAATAAAATAGAATAAAAGAAGAAAACAAATCTTCCAACATTTTGTTTGATTTCTAAAATTTTTGTTACCATTGTTGGACATGATATTTCACATTTCCTACCAGCATTACCTGCTACTTAAAAAGACTGTTTGGTCATCTTCGGCTAGAGAGCTCTAAAAGAGATTAATTTTTCTCCGAAATCATTTTGCCAGGGGCAATCGTTGATATTGCTGTCAGAAGAAAGAGAAGGACAATCTTATGTAGGTGGAAGGGTTTTAACCTTTTTAGGTCATTGGCTGTTTTAAAAATCAGAAAAAAGCTTTGAATCCTCTGGCTCAGCTATATAATCATACTATTTTGCATGCAGTTGAAGTACCTTCCTGAAGTCACAATAGTATTCCCAATACCATAGTTGCAATAGTGTCCCTGGATCTCTCTCTAGTGAGCCACCACCTCATTTACCTTCCCCCTGCCTCCTATACCTTGCCATGACTAGATCTTCTGAAGGTTAATGTAATTTGTCACCCCAAGGAAGGGTGAAAGTACAGTCTACATCATCATGCCACACCAAGGGTATTTTTAGCATTAACCACCCTGGCTCTAAGACTCATTTTTTTTTCACAGGAATTCTGTATTGAAAAAGTTCCAGGATATGGTACTCCAGTAATAAGCACTAAATATTGAGAACTCCCTACTTCCATGGCATTCATTTCTCACACGAACATTTAATTCAATTCCTGATTCCTTGTCTCCTATGATTGTGTTAGTGTGTGTGTGTGTGTGTGTGTATATATATATATGTATATATGAGATATATATGTATTATATATATGTATATATATGATATATATATGTATGTGTGTATATATATGGATATATATATATATATATATGAAACAGCCTGACATATGAAATAAACCTGACCCTTAGTCTTAACATCAGAGTTGAATCCCTATCATGGTATTTTGTTGATAAATAATAGTATCTAATCACAATGACAACTATAAATATACAATTGGGAAATATTAATAAGTGCTATGAAATTACAAAAAAAAATTTTTGTGATCAGTGAAATGTGGGAATGTTACATACCACATACTCTTTGCAAGTTTACAACACCTTTTAACATATATCTTAAGTAGCATCCCAGTAACGGAAACCGGCCCTTAACAGTGGTTAGCCCAACATTTTTCAGACAGACTTGCATACATAACAATTTCTATAGGATATTAATTAATAACATAATGTTGATAGTTTAGAAAGTTTGGTATTTTAGAAAGAAACTCATAACTAAGCCTTTAATGTGATATATTCCTGTAAAAATAACTTTCACAGTCCTACTTTATGGCCACCAGAATCTGAGATCATTATACTGAAATAATAGTTTATTAAAAGTAGTCATTTAGTTGATCCTACTGTATTCCTCATACATATCAAAGGTGTGGAAAGGGACAGTATGGGGTTTGAAAATTTACAGCTTCAAACAATATTTTCCTTAAATAATTTTCTCTAATCTGGTAGAAAATTAGTGACTCTGATATGACATGAATCTGATTCCCTTCACAAAATATTCACGTGACCATCTTTTCTGAAGGGAAATAATATTCCGAGAAGTAACCATTAAAACTTTTATTATGTTCAGCTTCACATTGATAAGGACTCGTTTTAGTATCTGAGTCTACTTCCATTTTAGTAGATTACTATGAATGTCATGATTGTTTCCTAAGTAGGTGCTCCAATCTTTATCACTTGAATTTCGATGCCTCTAAGGGAACAGTTATCGAGTTAATGTATCTGAATTTTAATAAGGCATTTACAAAGGTTTCTTTTAGTGTTCCTGTTGGCCAGATGGAAAAATATTCACTGATTCTATGGAACTGGGCAGGCTTATTATTGGTGGAAAGTTCATACTCAGATAACCCTATGTTGTAGATTTGTATTAATTGGAAGGCAAATGTCTAATGATTTGTCATAGAGTTTCATTTTTGCCTCTATATTATTAAAAAGTTTCATTATTAACATGGGTAAGAACACTGGACTCAATATTTTCAAAATTGCAGGTGCTACCAAACTGGAAGAAATATTAAATATGTTGAATATGTTGAATTATAAAATAGAAATTCTGGGAAATGGAGAAATTTGAAGAATTAGGTAGAGGTTATCAAAATGTTTAACAGAGCCAATATTAAGTCCTCTTTTTAAAAAAAATCTAGCATCAGTTAAACAAAGAGCACAGTTACAGATGAGGATAAATTTGATTTGACTACAACATGACTGTTTAGCTAGATTCCAAATTCAACATGGAAGACAGATAGAGACAAACATTAATTAAGTTCATACTCTATGCACACCTTAGTCTAGTTACTTTCATGTACTCACTACATTTACCTTCAACAACAAACCAATGGATAGAAATTACTACAAATAATATAGCGACAAATAAAGTCAACTGAAAGAAGGTAAATAACCTGCCCAAGGTCATTCAGCAAATAAGTGTCAGATCTAACTTTTATTCCTGTTTATTAATTAGAATTTACATTGTTATTAATAAAATATAGAACTATAGTATTTAAAAAGAATGAGTGAAATGAGTGGCTCTGCCTTGGGCCAACCACATCTAAAGGATGACAATGACTGCAGAGGGAGGTTTATAGAATGGATCGAGTCTAGGGAAGAACAGACAAAAATAATTTCACATGTGCATTTAAAGAAGTTTGAATTTATTTATTTTGAATAAGAATATTTTCTGCTAGGATAGGATAGTGATTTAATATGATTGAAAGGCTATTACATATAATGAAAATTAGATATTTTCCCTTCTGCTTTGCTCCAGAGAGAAATTCCACGATTGATGAGGGAAACCTGAAGAGTTGCAGGTTTTACTCAACATAAGAAAAACACTTTTATACATTGCTGCTTTACCTTATATTCTTAGCTCTTATTATCTTATGGTATAATCTATACTTTTATCTTATATATTTTGTTTTTTTCATTAGTGTAAAAGTTCCATGATGTCAAGGATTTATGTCTGCTTAACCACGGCATTTTTGGCACCAATCTTAGTATCCAGGACAAAATAGGTGCCTAATAGATATTTGCTGAATAAATGAAATCAAACCAGAAATTATTGGATTCCACTTGGTCCTAGCAAATAGTTTCCTTACTGACAAATAGTATTTTCTTTACTATTAGCCAAAGAAATATTAATATAATTTGTGAATTCATGAATTCATAAAAATTTACATATTTTAAAGTCAAAGGAGCACTGAATTCTCAAAAAGTCATTTTAGAAAGTGGCTCAGAATTATTGATTGATTTCTCAATTTCTATATGTGAGTATACTTTGGAAGTTTTTATTAATAATAATGTTACAGATTGTTATCAGACTGTTTCATAAAGGTGTGAGCTCTGCAGTTAAACTTTCAAGGTTCTTTACTTGCCAGCTATATGATCTTGAACAATTGATACAACTTTATGGTTACTTTCAGTACCTTCCTGCTGACATTATTTTGAGGATTAAAAGTTATAAAGAATGGAAAGTACTTATTGTTACTTTGTGCTTAGTGTGAATATAAATATTAAATAATATTATCAGTATTAGTAGAAAATTGTGGCATTGCTTTTATTATAGCTATTCACCATACGTACTTTTTATCATGAAAATAATATTGAGATGTGTTACAAAGAGCATTCAACGTTTATAAGCACTCTCAGGGTCTTTGCAAAACAAAACAAAAACATATAGTTCTTCTATTGTCCAGAATGAATGAGTAAAATGTTAAAATATGTAATAAAAAGACCAATGTGTAGATTATACATATAGATAAAAGTGTCATCCTCAAAGAATATAATGTCTCTCTCTACTCGTTTTGATCCTCTCACTAACTTGGTCTTTTTAAATCCAACCTTTCTTCTGAGATTTCCCTTGCTTCTCTTGAAGGATTGAAATATAATAGCAAGTTGACTAGCCATAGGCAGTTTTGCTATAAAAGACTAGCCCACTCTCTCCCATTACAGCGTTTTCTTTGCTTTTGTGAGAAGACTCCCACACTGGTGTCTGCTGCTAAAATCGATTCTGGAAAGCCATTTTAAAAAATGACCCTCCCTCAGGCCATGACAAATCTCTGATGGTGTCTTTGTCTTACCTCTGTTTTTGAAAAAAATCTACAGTATTTTCTCCAAAACTTTATTTTGTTTTATGAAAACATACCACTGCAGCTTCCCGTAGGACTCAGAAGATTTACATTGATTGACCTAGGATGCACTTCAATTATCTAGCCTGAGCCTATATCATCGTTTTAAAATGTTTGCTTTTAAAAACTTACTTATATCGTCCTGATCCTTTGAAAAGGAAACTAGACACATGATAACCCTTTAATTCTGCATAATTCAGTATGCACCCCCTGAAAAGTATTTTCTTGGCTGCGCACCGTGGCTCACACCTGTAATCCCAGCACTTTGGGAGGCTGAGGCAAGGGGGTCACAAGGTCAGGAGATTGAGACCGTCCTGGCCAACATGATGAAACCCCATCTCTACTAAAAATACAGAGATTAGCTGGGTGTGGTGGTGAGTGACTGCAATCCCAGTGACTTGGGAGGCTGAGGGAGGAGAATCACTTGAACCCGGGAGACGCAGATTGCAATGAGCCGAGATCACGCCGCTGAACTCCAGCCTGGGCACAGAGTGAGACTCCGTCTCAAAAAAAATATATATATGTATATTGTCCTGATCCTTTGAAAAGTAAATTGGTATGCACCCCTGGAAAGTATTTTCTCATTCAGTTACATTACTAAAGTATGAAAATTAGAAAAATAACACAGACTCAAAATTACTATTTAAACTTTAGACATCATTCAAATATTATTTGTCCCAGTAATATCATTTATACCTAAAATCTATACTTTTTGAACATATTAATTTTTTCATAAATAATTGCCTTCCTTACCCTTTATTATTGGAAACAGTATGTTCTTTGTCATGTTTATTTTGAATATAGTGCCAAATACATTCATCTATATTATTATATTAGGTTATTTTTGCATTGCTATAAAGAAATAAGTGAGATTGGATAACTTGTAAGAAAAGAGGTTTAATTGGCTATCAGTTTTACAGGCTATACAGGAAGCATGACAGCAACTGCTTCTGGAGAGGCCTCAGAGAGCTTTTACTCATGGGGAAAGGTTAAGTAGGAGCAGGCACTTCACATGGTGAAAGCAGGAGCAAGAACAAGAAATAGAGTGGGGAGGGAGTTGACACACACTTTAAAATGACTAGATCTACTGAGAACTCACTATTATATACATAGGACCATGCCATGAGGGATCCACTCTCATGATTTAATAACCTCCTGCAAGACCCTGCTTCCAGCTTTGGGGATTACAATTGAACATGAGATTTGGGTGCAGACAAATATTCAAGTTATAACAATTATTAACTTCCCATCTCCTTTACATAGATACTCCACAGAATTATGAAGTGTAACCTTACATAATATTTCTCTTAAAATTTGAATAATAATTTTTCTAGGTATAGAACAAATTACTTTTATGGAATTTTTATTTCCTAAACTTGCTGACACTCAACCTACATATACTTAGAACAAATCTGAATATAGTTGGACTTAGAAATCTAGAATTGTCTTTTTGTACTTATCTGTGGCATACAGTTGATTACATAAGAAAATACTTTTCTTATATAATTTTGTGCTTTATTTTCAGTTCACTCTATGTCTTATTCTCTTTCACTAACCAATTTTTATTGTTTTATTTGAGTAATTCCTGGTTACAAACATGATCAGTTGCTCTTTAGTTTTATTTGTCATTAATTCCTACAAACAACATACTGTTTAAATTTGAAGAATTTAAAGACAAACATGATACTGCTCCTGTTTTATAATTATTTTTCTTGTTAAAATAGAAAAAAAAACCATTTAAATTTTTCTCCATGGGGATTTTTGGAAGTAGACATATCCCTCTATCTTTACCTACCTATGTTATTGGACAGATCATAGTAGAGGGCTGCATGTGGTAGATTAGCCACATTTTTGAAGATTTTATGTAATCAACATTCTCAAAATTTCAATGATACGGATTTTTTGTTGTTTTAGAGAGCATCTGCCATCTGATGATGCATACTAACCAGAGTCTAAGTATTTCATGGGAAAGCACAGTTGAATTCATATCTGAATACATAATTGGAAACATGTCTAACCCTCATATGAGAAGAAATAATCTGGGGAAACATACCCTTTTGTATGTATTGATCCACTCAGAAGGGGTAAGATATTATTAGCCAGAAGTTTTCTGAATAAATATAATAAAGCTAATTCGATGTTCATTTAATGGAATTTTTATCTTAAAGCTTAGTGATCGGATGAAATGCCTTCCCAGTTACCTGTATTTCTATCATATTGGTGTTGGTCATTTTGAATAAAAGTTGTTGCTTTACCAGAAATACTGGTACTGGTCAGTGGTTACCACTTTTAACTGAAAGAGACTTGAGTGTTTCTGCTTCAGTGATCATATTTTCAGTTATTAGGAAGCTAAGCAAAAGGGTGATTTTGTTTCTATAAGGTTACTCAGTGAGTCAGCAGAAATACTACTGATCTCATTTTACCATGTCTGCTAGGTTTTATGTGACATTGAAATGCCTTGTTGTCCAACTCTTATTATTTTTTGTTTTAATGAAGATCCTTAATATATTATTTGTATTTTCAGTAACATTAATAACCATATGCAGTTCTACCTTTTATATAAGATTGTAATTTATCAATTATTTTTAATCAGTGTATTCTACACTTGACATTGGCCAAAAAGCTAAGAAATAATTATTTTCACTGATTTTATTTAGGAAGGTTCTTTGCTCATGATGCACAGGGCACCATAATTTTAGTAAAACTTTACTGTTCAATAAAGTGTTGATTAGTCCCAAGTACTAATATCTTTCATTAATCATAAGTTCTAGAAAACTTTTTTCACAGAAGCTAAACTTCATGATCTGACTGTAGCTATTTTTGGAGTCTGTAGTTCACTGATTACAATGTTCATAAAATTCTCTACTTATATTTTAATTAGAAGAATGTAAGTACTTGGGTGAAAAATGACATAAATATTAAAATAATTATAGATGAAGCCCAATTAAGCATAAATTACAAAACTCTCCCATAAATATTTTTTATTCTTAAAATTTATTTAGTTTCTATAAATTCCAACTTGAAAGAATTATTACTATTTTCTATAATTATATGTGCTCTCAATAAACATTTATTTTAATGTGAAATAATTACTGTTTACAAGCTTTAATTGAAATAAATTTGTTTATGTTAATCAGTATACTTTTTTCTACATAAGTTATTTTTAACAGCTCTACTATTTCATAAAATTTAGTTTCCTCTTAGAGTGTAATCTTGTTATTTTATATTTATGTAATATTAATGAGACTTCCTTCCAAAAGTTGACTTTTCAATTGTTCATTTCTAGAGCATAGCGACAATAAAAAGGAATCTATACCGCATTCTGTCCATGATACACTTTTGCAGGATAAACGAAGTAACTAATACATTAAAATTACCAAGTAATTTTAAGTTCCAAATCAAATAAGCAATGACCAACAAATAAATATTTTCTTTAAAATATTTTGTAGCAAATATAGTGGTTGCTATATTTATTATTCAAAATTGGCTTAAATGTCCACATATTTCATTGATGTGCTAATAAGAGGGATTTTTTTACAACAAAAAATAGAATTCAAAATTATTGTTTTGGAGAACTCATAATAAGATAGGGAAATAGTATGATTTCTGTGCCCTTTGATCTCACAATTAGGAGAAAAGACAATGAATGAGTAATTCATCCAACGAAAAATATTGTGAAGAAATGCATGTATATATAAAATAATATATTTACAGACCTTTAAAAAGGTTTTCAAATGTATTTACTCTGTTGATCTGGAAACCCTGCATTACTTGATATCTATTAAAATATTTTCACTAATCAGGAAACTTAGAATTATCTGTAATGATTTATATAAGAGCAGGAAAATGTTAAGTAAGTAAAACCAAAGCTCAACCCCAGAAATTCTAACTCAAAATTTTTATTCTGGTCAATAGCAAGCTCTCTTGCCCCTGATACATTTATTCTATGTAGTTTTTGGTACTAGAAATGTGTCTCATAGGTAAAACCACATAATATCTATAAAACACTAGTTATAGTGTAATAGTATAAGTAACATTTACTGTATAGATATGTGCCATATTTTAAATGTATTCTTTCCATTCCTTGCACTTAGAGAGTTAAGTGGGATTATTCCTATTTGACAGATGAGAACACTAAAGTTTGGTAACTAATAAATATGAGTGATTATCTTTAAGCTGATGTGACCCTAAAGGCCAAAGTCTTTCTGCATCTTTGATTATTTATACTTATAGAAAACTACATTTTATACTTAGTACTTGGTAAGTACATTTGGAAACAGGCAGTAACCTATTAGTAGGTTTCTTCTTATGCATATACAGCTTTTTAAGTGATAAAATAATTTTTATGAGACAGAAAAATAGTATGATAAGACATTATTGATTTCACTTTTTAAATCCAAACTGATTTAAAATAAAGTGATACCTTAAATGACTTCACATATGTTCTGAAATGTTTAGACTGATTAATGGTGAAATATTTTGGGGGAAATTTGCACTGTAAATTAAAACATTATGTTTATTCAAGGTGACATAGAGATGTACTTCAATGACACGGTATTGTTTTATTTCATTACTGAAAACAATAGAATCAAATTGCTAAAGGTATAATAGAGGGCTTGCAGTATTATATTTTAAGAAAAATGAGACCCAAAATGTCTTGCATGTTATATTTGCCAAAAACATTTGATAAATTCAGAGAAACAAATGTTTGTTGATTGCTTTTTGTAATTATCTCTGATAAGTGCTTTTTTATACATGGTCTAATTATTTATGAGTACAACTTAAGTTATCACCATCATAAACAGTTATCTTCAATAAGCAATTTTTAAGCTTGTACCATTGGAGAGACACTTCACTAGAAGATGTGGCATATATAATGAAGATTATGTCATACGTAGGAATGAGAGCCTAATTATGGAGATAAGTTTAATGCATAAAATGTATTCAACAATAAAGATGACATGTAAATGCCAAGAGGTGTGTAAATTATAATTGTTGTAGATGGTCAAAGTAAGAAAATAATTTTTTGAAATTATTGTAACACCTTACTCTTTATTATCATCCAGGAGAAGCCAAAATCTAAAACATAGCTATGAGAAGCAGAAAAGGTTCAGCACATCAGGTGCTTCCAATTCTGGATGAATTCTAAATAAGAAACTCCAACGCGCTAGTGTTGACCTAGCAACAATTTTAAAAAAATGAATTTTTTTTTTTTTGCTAGAAGCATGGACAAACTGCTCATTAACAGTAGAACAAACTGCTGTCCACTTTTATGGCTATTTGAAATATTACAAAAATCAATTATTAATCATTTGAATGAATCAGTGTTTTAAAACAAGGGTTGAGATGTAAAGTATTTTTCAAGGCAAGTACTCTAACATGCCAGCATGAGGTGCAATTACAAAAAATTGAATGATCACATTTGTGAAACACTTAACATATTCATTTAAAACTTCTAAAATTCAGAACAATATTACAATTATTATAGATAATTTGAGAATGATAATTTATTTCATTAATATTATATATAAATTACTTGGCTTTGTAAAATAAAATATCATGTAGGATTTTTTGAAAGTCTCTCATAACGATCCCAAGTTCTAAATAATAGCTCTGTTAAGAACTATATTAAAAGGAAGGAAAAAACAGAAAGCTGAGAGGAAAATTATAATAAAACTCTGTGTGTGTGTGTGTGTGTGTGTGTGTGTGTGTGTGTGTATGTTTCCATACAAAAGAAATAATGGAGTTATGCTGTTAACCAAGTCTAGCACTGACATCAGTCAAGAATCAAAAAATATAAGAGAAGGCATGTCCTAATATACTGTTTTCTATTGGAAAATTGAAGATCAAGAGAAAGGAAAAATAAATTATTTATGTCCCCTGATGTATGGAATAAACTGAAGGTGAAAAGAAATTCACTTATTACACCATAAAATAACTACGTTACTGTTGCAGCATAGAAGTTGCATGAAAATGCATGGGGTAATAATATCAGAAGCAGTAGAGGAGGGTGGCATGACACCGTAGCTCCCATTATGACGGGAAGGGGACAAAATGTTACAATAGCAAACTAAAGTGCAGCAATGTCTGGGAAAGTGACAGAGGATACATGGTTAATTAAGAGAACATATCAGTAATTGATAATGAACCATATGGAAACAATTTTTATTTATTCCATACCTTTGAATGAAGGTTGAATCAGAGAGAATGATATTAATTGCCATCACTATACATACTCCAAGTTGATGTGGTCTGGGGAAACTAAAATTACTTGGAAAGTATGTGTCCACGTAGGTGCTTCAGATTGTAGGTGATGCTTTTAATGTGAATAATGCTTTATATTCCCTTTGGAGAACTTATCTTACAAATATGCTGGCACACACACAAAATAATATACACACCAACATTCATTTGCAGCACTGTTTGACATGGCAAATTTTGACTGCTCCTAAAATGTTAACTACACTGTGGCATATTCATAAAATCATATGCAATTAAGAAGATGAAATATCTCTATATAAATATATGGAAGTATCATCAAGATATACTTTACCATGAATAAAACAAGATGCAGGAGAGCAGCATGTATCATATATAATCATTTATTTTTATTTCATTATTATTTTGAGGCAGGGTATCGCCCTGTTGCCCAGGCTAGAGTGCAGTGGTGTAATCATGACTTATTGCAGCCTTGATTTCCTGGGCTCAAGTGATCCTCCTGCCTCAGCCTCCAGAGTAGCTGGGACTTCAGGAGTACACCACCACACTTAGCTAGTTTTTGTATTTTTGGTAGACAAGTTTTTGCCATGTTGCCCAGGCTAGTCTCAAACCCCTGGGGTGATCCACCTGCACCAGCCTTGCAAAGTGCTGGGATTACAGGCCTGACACACTGCTCCCAATCATTTATTTTTAAATGTGAGGTAGATGATAACCTTTATTTGTGTTTCCTTGTACATTCATAACAATTCTGGAATTATTCTTTAGGAACTAAAAGTAGTCATCCTACTTGAAGGAGCTGGGAGTAGGAATTGGGCAGATGGAAGAAAAAAATGGAAGAAAGACTAGAAATGCATGATTGTATAACTATTTAGTATATGCTACGTTTTCAACCATATTATTACAAAGTGAAAGTGAAAAAAATAGGTATCATTTAATAGGCATGTTATGAACAGTGGGACTGAATGAACTCCCTCATATTCTTAAAAGTATTAACTCCATGAATATAGTAAAGGATCAGATATTCTTATATAGTCCGTAACAACTAAAAAACTTCTTTCTTGAATTGGTTATCTGTTCATTTTTATTTTTTACATTTAAAGCTAGAGTTACAACTGGTTTAGTTAGAGACCAAACTGCTACTCATCCAGTTTCTGTGAGCTATCCACAGTTTACTTTCATGAAAACACACGTAGTGAGTAAATGTGCAGATATCAAAAAGGATCCTTGGGGTATGTCACTGAGAACTCTGTGATTGAGCTCAGGTTTCTGCATCCTACAATAACACAGGCCACCATTTTATAATAATAACCCTGAGGACAGTTGCTCTTTCCAGAAGTGAAATGAGTCACCTTTGTGTTTGCGTTCCATTGACTGCCTTTACCCTTCCTCGGTTGAGCTTATAGTCTCAGATTCATCAAGCAGTTCCCAGAGTCCTTCAGGCCCACCCCTAACTGGAACCCATCTATCCCATTAACAGCTTTGAGCTTTTACTCATGAAACTTTCTGGTTGTTGTGTTTTCAACCTGAAGTCATATTGAAAGATGATAATTGTAAGGTTAGGTTCAATACTTGGGGTTAAATAGATTATATTGTATTCTTATTCGCTGACAAAGAATTATTTTGTGATCTGTTAATTTAGTTTCAAAGCTTTATGAAGATATACAATTAAGACCCTCCAATTACATATTTCACAATTTAACTTTATTGACTAGAATATAAGCAGCTATATATATATGTGTGTGTGTGTGTGTGTGTGTGTGCATGTGTATTTAATAATATAATTTTTCAGGTAAGCAAAACATATCATTTTATTGTAATTAGAATTTCAGACTAAAAGATATTTTAAAGATATATCTCAACTATTCATTTGCAGAAGTGGAAACAAACTCTCAATGAATAAATACATATTTACAGATATAGTTACTATAAATATTTCATGTGTGTATAATTATATACTTTTTCTGTTGGGCAAAGAATATTATTTTATTATGATTAGAATTTCAGAGCTGGAAAAGATTTTAAAGATAAAACTTAACTATTCATTTCATAGTACTGGAAACTGAAACTCATAACGAATAAATACAGAGTCAAGTTACTTTAAGTATTGCAAATACAACCTGTCTCATTCACATTTTAAGTAAGAGATTCATTAAGATATAATTCAAATACCATAAAATTCTCTTTTTAAAGTGTATCATTCAGTCATTTTTAGTATATTCACAAAATTGTGAAACTATCACAGCTATTTAACAGTAAAACAGTTGTATCACTCCAAAAAAGAAAACCTGTATCCATTATCAGTCACCTCCCATTCACCTGTCCCTCCAGTTCCCAGAAATCACCAATATACATTCCTGTCTCTATGCATTTGCTTACTCTGGACATTTAACATAAATAGAATTATGGAATATGTGGCCTAATGGCATCTTTCAGTTAGTAAAATGTTTCCAAGGTTCATTTCCAAGGTTCATTCATTCAGTACTTTATTCCTTTTTATTGTCAAATAATATCTCTTTATATGGACATACCACTATTTGTTTATCTACTCATTAAGTATTGGGCATTTGAGTTATTTCCCCTTTAGGGCTATTATGAATAATGCTACTAAGAATATTCCTGTGCAAGTGTTTGTGTGGCCCCGTATTTTCAATTACCTTACCTTACACCTAAGAGTGAAATTGCTGGATTCTGTGATAACTTTACATTTAACATTTTGATCAACTCCCAAATTGTTTTCCAAAATGACTGCATTGTTTTACATTACCACCATTAATGGATGAAGGTTCTTATTTCTCTTCATCCTCACAAACACTTATTAAATGCCTTGAAAAAAAAATTAACCATTCCTGTGAGTGTGGTGTCCAATTGAAGTTTTGTTTTACTTTTTCCTTAAGACTCATGATGTTGAACATCTTTCATGTATTTGGTCCCTTGTATATCTTTCTTGGAAAAATATCTACTGAAATTCTTTGAAAAATCTTAAATTTACCTTTTATTGTTAAGATGTAAGAGTTCTTTAAATAACCTCAATATAAGTTGCTAATCAAATATGATTTGCAAAAATTTTCTCCCATTCTGTTGGCTGTCTTTTGACTTTCTTGATAAGATCCTTTCTTGTATAAGAGTTTTAATTTTGACAAAGTGCAATTCATATAGTTTGTTGTTGCTGTGCTTTTGTTGTTATACATAAGAAACCACTTGCCTAATCCAAGGTCACAAAGTCGATTTTTGTATAAAAATATACAAATATACAAGTTCATTTACATTTTAAACTTTTCTTTCCTCAAAGAATTTTATTATATGCAATTTGGCAATAGTTTAAACAATAAATAAATAAGCAAAAAGCACAAAGAAACTAGAAAGCATATATTACATGTTTATATAGTAATTTCAACTTCATTTTTTCAATTGTTATTTGTCAGATACCTATAGTGAAGCAAACATGATATTAGGAGCTATTTTTTTAATGTAATAATTTATTTAGTTTTAACACCAATTCTTTGTGGTAGGAATTATGTGCAGTCATACAACAGATATATTGTGGGTTTGGTTCTAGAGCACTTCAATAAAGCAAATATCAAAAATAGCAAATATCATAATAAAGTGAGTCACAAATTTTTGTTTCCCACTGAAAATAAAAATTATGTCTACACTATACTGTATATCTACAATACACTGTACTATACTAGGTGTACCATAGCATTATATTTAAAAAATGTAAATAACATTGAAAAATAATTTATTGATATAAATGCTAACTTTCATCTGAGCGTTCAGTGAATCGTAATATTTTTGCTGCTGCAGGGTCTTGCCTCACTGTTTATGGTTGCTGACTGAACACAGTCGTGGTTGCTGATGGCTGGCTTGGCTGCGACAATTTCTTAGCATGAGGCAACAATTGAAGTTTCCCACATCAATTGACACTATCTTTCCCATATCTTTGCTCTGTAGTATGCAATACTGCTTGAAAGCATTTTACCCACAGTATAATTTCTTTCAAAATTGGAGTTTATTCTCTCACTGTGCAGCTGCTTTATCAAGTAAGTTTATGAAATATTCTAAATCCTTTGTGGTCATTTCAACACTGTTTGCAGCATCTTCACTAGGAATGGATGCTATCTCCACTTTATTTTTTATTTTTATTTTTGCTCATTTGTAAGCAGCTACTTCTCATCTATTCACGATTCATTATAAGATTGCAGAAGTCCAGGCATATCTTAAGTCTCCAGTTCTAATTCTAGTTATCTTGCTATTTCCACCAAATCTGTAGCTACTTCCTTCACTGAATTATTGAACCCCTCAAAGTCATTAGTCAGGGTTGAAATCAACTTCTTTCACTGCCCTGTTGATGTGTGTACTTTGACCTTCTCCCATAAAACCCACGTTTTTATTGGTATCTAGAGTGAAGAATACTTTCCAGAAGGTTTTCAACATATCTGCCCAAATCCATCAAAGGAACCACTATTTATGGCAAGTATCACCTTATGAAATGTATTTCTTAAATAATAAGACTTGACAGTTTGTATTACTATTTGATTCATGGGCTGCAGAATGGATACTGTGTTAGCAGGCATGAAAGCAACCTTACTCTCCTTGTAAATCTCCATCAGAGCTCTTGGATGACCAGGTCCATTGCAAATGAGTACTAATATTTTTAAAGGAATCTTGTTTTATGAGTGCCAGGTCTCAGCAGTTCACTTAACATATTCAGTAAACCATGCTATAAACAAATGCATGTTTATCGTTCATCCAGGCTTTGTTTATTCATTTATAGAGCCACAGGCATAATAGATTTAGCATAATTCTTAAGGCCCCTAGGATTTTCAGAATGGTAAATGAGCATTGGCCTCCTCTTAGTCACCTGCTGCATTAGCCTCTAACAAGAGAGTCAGCATGTCCTTTGAAGATTTGAAACCAGCAATTACTTCTCCTCTCCACCTATGAAAGTCCTACATGGCATCTTCTTCCAATAGGAAGATGTTTTGTCTACATGGAAAATCTCTTGTTTAGTGCAGCCTCCTTCTATAAATGATCTTAACTAGATCTTCTGTATAACTTGCTGCAGCTTCTACATTAGCTCTTGTTGCTTTACCTTGTAGTTTTTGTTACGAAGATGGCTTCTATTTTAATCCTTATGAACCAACCTCTGCTGGTTTCCAACTTTTCTCCTACAATTTCTTCACCTCTCTCAACCTTCAGAGAATTGAAGAGAGGTCCTTGTTCTGGTTTAGACGTTGGCTTAAGGGAGTGTTGTAGCTGGTTTTATTTTCTATCTATATCACCCATACTTTCTTCATATCAGGAATAAAGCAGTTTTACTTTCCTATTATTGATGTTTTCACTTGAGTAGTATTTTGAATTTCTTTCTAGAACAGTTTTCTTGCACAACTCGGCTGTTTGGTGCAAGAGGCCTACCCTTCAGTCTATCTAGCTTTTGAAGTTCCTTCCTCAGTAAGCCTAAACATTGGTAACATTTGATCAAAAGCGAGAGACATGTTACTTTTCCTATCACTTGAAAACTTCAAGGCTATTGTAGGGTTAACTGGCTATTTAAAATATTGTTGAAATAGATGATAAGGAGGTTCAAAGACAGGGAGATATATGGGAAACAGCTAGAAAGTGGAACAGTCAGAGTACACACAATATTTATCTATTAAGTTTACTGTCTTATGTGGGCATAGTTCATAGCTGACCAAAGCAATGACAATTAATATCAAAAATAACTCATCACAGATTAACATAACAGACATGATAATAATGGAAATATTTATGAAATAATGAAATATTGTGAGAATTACCAAAATGTGACACAGAGACATGAAATGAACACACGCTGTTGGAAAAATGGCATCGATAGACTTGCTCAATGAAGGATTGCCACAAACCTTCAATTTGTAGAAAATCTGTTTCTGCAAAGAGTGCAGCAAAGTTTAACACAATAAATCTAGATATACCTATATTTATTTTTTTTCAAAAAGAAATTAAGAGGTAACTTTTCTAAAGTCAGTGTATGAAAGAATGAAGTAAAGGGAAAAACAATTCTGATTCTAGAGAAATGCAAATCAAAACCACAATGAAATAGCATCTCATGCCAGTCAGAATGGGGATCCTTAAAAAGTCAAGAAACAATGGATGCTGGCAAGGCTCTGGAGAAATAGGAATGCTTTTACAGTGTTGTTGGAAATGTAAATTAGTTCAACCATTGTGGAAAACTGTGTGGCGATTCCTCAAAGACCTAGAAACAGAAAGACCATTTGATGCTTAGTGTCCCAACAATCCTGTCACCCAGGACATAATCATAGTACCCAACAGGTGACTCTTCAGTCCATGACCCCCCTTTTCCCTCCTCCATCTACTGATGCCCAGTGTCTGTCCTTCCCATCTTTACAATTATGTATTTTCAATGTTTAGCTCCTACTTATAAATGAGAACGTGTGGTATTTGGTTTTCTGTTCTTGAGTTAGTTTGCTTAGGATAATGGCCCTCAGCTCCATCCATGTTGCTGCAAATGACATGATTTTTTTTCTTTCTTATGGCTGCATGTATTAGTTCATTCTCACACTTCTATAAAGATACTATCTGAAATTGGATAATTTATGTTTTAAAAAGGAGGTTTAATTGACTTACCAGTTCTGCATGGCGGGGGAGGCCACAAGAAATTTACAATTATGGTGGAAAGCAAAAGGGAAGCAAGGCACCTCTTACATGGTGGCAGGAGACGGAGAGAGAGTGCGCAGGGAAAACTGCTACTCTCTCAAACCATAATATCTCATGAGAACTCTCTGTCACCAGAACAGCATGGGAGAAACTTCCCCCATAATCCAATCACTTCCCAGCAGGTCCCATTCTCGACACCTGTGGACTACAGTTCAACAGGATATTTGAGTGGGAAGACAGAGCCAAACAATATCACTACATAATATTCCATGATGTATATGTACCATATTTTCTTAATAAAATCCACTGTCGGTGGGAACATAGGTTGATTCTATGTCCTTGCTATTGTGAATAGTGCTGCAATGAACATATAGGTGCATATGTCTTTTTGATATAATGAATTATTTTTCTTTGTGTATATACCTAGTAGTGGGATGGCTGTGTCACATGGTAGTTCTATTGTAAGTTCTTTCGGAAATTTCCAAACTGCTTTTCATAGTTGTTGAATTAATTTGCATTCCCACCAAAAGTGTATAAGCATTGTATTTTCTCCACAGCCTCATCAACATCTGTTGTTTTTGACTTTCTAATAATCACCATTGAGGCTGGTGTGAGATGGTATGAGAAGTGATATTGAGCACATTTTCATGTTTATTGGTTGCTTGTATGTTTCCTTTTGAGAAGTGTTTCTTAGTGTACTTTTCCCATTTTTAAATTGGATTATGTTATTTTTGCTTGTTGATTTGTTTAAGTTTCTTGCAAATTCTGGATGTTAGTCTTTGTCAGATGAATAGCTTACAATTATTTTCTCCCATTCTATAGGTTGTCTCTCTTGGTAATTTCTTTTTCTATGCAGATCTTTTGTTTAGTTGGATCTTAACTTGTCAATTTTTGTGTTTGTTGCAGTTGCTTTTGGGCTTAGCCATGAATTCCTTGCCAAAGTTTATGCAGAAAAGGATATTTCCTAAGTTTTCTTTTAGGATTTTCATAGTTTCAGGTCTTATATTTAAATATTTAATTCATCATGAGTTAATTTTCACATATGGTGAAATGTAAGGGTCTAGTTTCATAGACCTCATTCAATGGCGGCATATGGCTAGCCATTTATCCCAGAACCATTTATTGAATAGGGAATCCTTTCTCCCGTTGCTTATTTTTATTGATTTTTGTTGAAGATCAGATGGTTTTAGGTGGGTGGGTTTATTTCTAGATTCTCTATTCTGTTCCACTGGACGATGTCTCTGTTTTTATACCATATCCTGCTGTTTTGGTTACTGTGGCCTTATAATACAGTTTGAATTTAGGCAATGTGATGCCTTTGGCTTTGTGAGTTGTTTGTTTGTTTGTTTGTTTTGTTTTTGCTTAGGATTACCTTGTCTATTAAGGGTCTTTTTTTTCTTTTTGTTGTTGTTCTAAATGAACTTTAGAATAGATTTTTCTAATTCTGTGAAAATTGCATTGGTATTTTGATAGGGAGAATGTTTCATCTGTAAATTGCTTTTGTGCAGTATGACCATTTTAACTATACTGATTCTTCCAATCCATAAGCATGGAATATTTTTTATTTTTGTTGTCTCTTACTTCTTTCAACAGTGTTTTGTAGTTCTCTGTAGATAGCTTTTACCTCATTGGTGAGATAAATTCCTAGTTATTTCATTTTGTTTGTGACTATGGTAAATGGGATTATGTTCTTGATTTGGTTCTCAGCTAGAACGTTATTGGTGTGCAAAAATGCTACTGACTTTTTCAAACTGATTTTGTTTCATAAAACATTACTGTATTTGTTTATCAAGAGCCTTAAGGTAGTGTCTTTTGGGATTTTTTAGGTATAGAATCATATCATTGGCAAAGAGAGATTGACTTCTTCTTTTCCCATTTGGATGTCTTTTATTTTTCTCTTGCCTGAATGCTCTTGCTAGGACTTCCAGTGCTATATTAAATAGGAGTGGTGAGAGTGAACATCCTTGTCTTGTTCCAGTTCTCAAGGGGAATGGTTGAGGTCTTTTCCATTCTGTATGATTTGGCTGTGAATTTCTCATATATGGCTCTTATTATTTTGAGTTATTGTCCTTCGATGCCTAGGTTATTGAGGGCTTTTAACATGAAGGGATGTTGGATGTTATTGTAAGCTTTTCATGTGTACTTTAGCTATAATACCAAGAATAAGAAGTGTGTCATAAGAACAGAGGCATAAAGAGATAGCCTTCTTTTCCCTTATTTCCCTAATTACAGAGTTACTATTTTAGGTCCACTAAATGTATTTTCCTACTCTATAGGGGGTCCAGTACAAAAAAATCACACAAGGGCCTAGAGTCCTGTAAATAAACTCTAGAGAGTGGTATAGTATGTTTTGTGTGGATAGGGTATTTCATTTTTAGGTATTTATTGTTTTCTGATAGATTATGTCACTCAATATAAACATCATGGTGTCTAATATATAGGATTACTTTTGTAGGTAAAGTTATAAGTCACCATTTCAGACATACGCTTCTCAAAATGAGGACTATAGGACATTAAGAAATTTGGATTTGTAAAGGGATTGGCTGCTGGTATGACCAAATACAGTAGTGAGTAAACTAATGTTAAAAATAAATTTTAAATGCATATAATAAAATATTTTATATCTTCCTATGTTAGAAAATAAAATTGATCTAATAATTTATTTAAGTGAATATGAAATTCTCTTCTACATACTTAGTTTCAACATCAATGCAGACATTTTGGGAGAGAGGAAAGAGAATTACATTGTACTTAGAGTTTGTTCATGGGGGTGTGGCCTGGGACAGACTGTGCTGGTCTTTCTCTTTGTTCATTGTGGAAACTTTGCTGTATCACTTTACCCTTGGATATTGCACTGGCTTTTCTCTTCCATCAACACTTCTAATAAAGAGAGGAGGTTTAGGCTATAATAAAAGTTTTCTCTTGGGGTTGTCTCTCTAGTTTATAATACTCCTCAGATTTAATTGCATATTTTTAAAGAATATTTGTGTTTCACTATTAAGTCACATTATTTAGTCAGATTAAATATATGAGAAAATATACATGCTCTATCTAAGTTTGATGTATCTCTTTAGCCTATTTCAAGGCTATGCTACTTGTGCCCATATCCTTCACAATGCCATTAAAATTTTTGTGTTTGGGAGTATACCCAACATGACTTTCTGGGAAGTATCTTATATCTGTCCTTGAACACAATTCAACTTCTTTGTGTAGTGGGGTGAACTGAACTTCTATTTGGGCACATATTTTTATTTGGCTTCTTCCCATGACAAGAGATACTTTGTGTTACACCACATTTGTTGACTGTTAAAATAAGGCAGTAATTTAACTGTCAACACAGATAGCTATTCTTGTTAAGGACTATATTTTGAACCCAATGTATGAGAATATGTACAAAAAACGTAGTTGAGAGATACAATCCATGCTTCCATGAACATTTATTGCACACATATTTTGTATGCAGTAAATTCTCCAGATACCATTCTGTGCATTGGCAAGATAAAATTGAACAATTTGGACAGGATCTCTGGCTTCATAGAGCTAATCTGCTACTAGAGATACAATTTTTATACAGAAGTATTATGTATGGTAGGCTAAGAGCTTGAATTCTGAAGTTATACTTGTATTTAAATCCTATTTCAAACACATTTTAGGTGTATGATCTTGAGCCTCTCTCATATCATTTATAAAATGTACATAGCAATACAGATTAATAATCTTTTATCTGAAACTCTTGGGGGCAGATATTTTCAGAATTTAGAAAAAATGAATTTTTTGAAAGGTAATGTGGTATGTATCCATGTAATATGTAACAACCTAAGGAGGCCTGCAAAAGTATCTTATTTTTTTTTTTTTTTGGAAAGAAACATTAATAGTCACTCTCAGTGGAATAAGTAGAGATTCTAAACAGCCTCACCTCAGTTCAGGTTGACAGTATTTGCCACTAAAAGGGTTTTAATGTCCTACTTATGAAAAAGCAAACAACAGCAACAATAAAAGCAGCCTTTGGTTTTTGGATTACAGAATTATAGCTCACTGTTTATGGATATGTAGCACTTAACTTCCCTGACTCATTATAAGGCAAGAAGCAGACAATTGAAGTCTGGTCAGCACAGATTCTGGCATGTGGTGGGTTTTTATTTGCTATTAATATCAAAATTGTTGTAGCTATTTCTTTAGAAAGTAAAATAATCATTATTGACTCAGCCATTCCAACAGATATTTATATACTTGAACTGCTTTCATTTGACACCTTACTTCACCTCAAATTATTTTTACAGAATGGAACTTTAGAATTTTTATGTGGAAATATTATGAAAAAGAAGCTTGCGAGACTATATATTTGCTTCATATTTACCTTAATGTCATAGATTATATGTCTTTATGTGCATTGACTGGTAGAAATTTTACAAAATAGAGATCAATCTCCAATAAAGGAACAGGAATTCACTGTATAAACTAAATATGTCACTTTATTCTTAGCATTCTTTCATTCTCTACCATATTGAACCACCTCTTCTTGATTTTTAATAAATTCATTTTTAAAATTTTTCACTGGATACATTGTATTTTCATATGCTGTCTCAAGCTGCTCTGTATCAAGACATAAAAAATAAATGTGTGCATTATATATAGATATACATATATATGCATGTGGGTATATATATATTAAATACACACAGTATATTTCTTCTTTTTGCTATATCCTTCATATTTTCACACCCTAGACTAATCCAATAACCATCATCTATTTACTACACATTTTTATTTTCAATTTTTATTGCAAATATATGTCATGTTTTGTGCTTCCATTTTGTGTGTGTATGTGCCTGTATGTGTTAAATTGGCTTTTCTGCATTAGCCTAGAAAAGTAATCATTGTTTATACTTCATTTCTATCAAGAAATAAGCTAGATATTTCCATTACACTTCCATATTGACATAAAAACTGTTTCTATATTGGAGAACAAGCTATGTGCCAACTTATTTATTGCATATTTTTAAAGAATATTTGTATTTCAATAATTAAGTCACATTATTTCTTTGCAATATACATTGTTAAAATCTTCAAATATTTGTTTTTTTCTGAATCACTTATTCCTAGAAATGTGGATGCAATAGAAAAAAGAAGGGGACAACATTTATATTTTTCTCTAGAAAATAATGTTTTATACAATATTGATTTGTAAATTTTATGTTTTTATCTCTTCTTTAACCTCAAAGATTTTCATTTATCATGTAAAATAATTTTAAAATTAGAAAAAAATTATTTTATATCAGTAAAGCACATCTCGTTTTTTCCTATTTTCACATTAATTCATTACACTCAAGTATCATTAACTGAGAAATTGTAATAAAAATAACTATTCCTGTCATTCTACTTAGCATTGTTATTAGCCCATCCACACACCCTGTTGCACTTTACAAGGCAGAAACTCTGAATTGCTTATAGGTCACTAAACACACCCTGGCATTTCAGACTTTTCTCTCTTTGCAGTTGTTTTTACTTTGCCTGTAGTAAATGTCTTCCTCCACTTTGTTCACTGGAACTCATTCTGTGAGACCTTCATAAACCAAATCAGAAGTCATTGCTTCCAGAAATTTTCTGTTGACAGGCTAAGGGAGCATTCCTTTGTGTTACTTCTGATGTTTCTCTGTATTTTTCTTTACCAGATACATGTGTATATATTTGTGTTTATTACATTGTACTATACTAAATTTCAGTGAGTTTCCTTTTTTATTATTTGTATTAATGTAAGGGGTACAAGTGCAGTTTTATTACATGGATATATTGCATAGTAGTGAAATCTGGGCTTTCAGTGTAACCATCACCCAAATATTACCCATTAAACAATTTTTCATCCCTCAACTCCTCCCATTCTTAGTGAATTTCTTGATAGGAGACATGTAGCTTGTTCATTGCTTGACCTTTACCCAATCATAGCATTCCTTACATTTTTATTTATTGTAAATAGGCTTAAAATACATTAGGTTGAAATTAAACTATGTATGTTAGATTTTTTAAAACGATCATTTCATAGAAGGACTTAAATGGTAGTCAAATACCCACTGGCAATGTGAGTGATGAACAAGGTGAAAGAATAATATTAGCATTTCAGATTTAGACCTTAAGTTTGAGTGCCAGTGACTATGCACGTCAGCAGTAAGATTAGAATGTGGTCCACTGGAGAAAGATTACACATAGGAGAAAATCAAAAGGAAGAAAGGTGTCCAAAGTGAAAAACCTGCAGCAATAACTGTATCTTGAGAAAATCCATCATTTAATTAGTTTACATATGGAAAGTGTTTGTGAAGGAGTCCGCAATAGTGGGATGAGAAATGCTGCAGGAAATATGAGAGAAGTTGTTGTTCTGTAAAATGAAAGGGAATGGGAATCTCAGAAAGAAATGACTGTTACTGTGTTAAATAAATGCATCTGGGAGACATTATTGATGTTAGTGATAGGAATTTCGTTACAGTAATGTGAAGAAACTTAGATTTTAGTGTTTTGAAAGATAAAAGGATTTTAAGAAAAGAGAGATGATAACTACAGATTTTGAAGAAGAACACACTAGATTGTACTAGAAAAGGTTATGGGGTTGTCAGAGGATTTTTTTAAATATAGGAACAATTTAAATAATGTTACTTTTAGATTAATAAATAGTTTAGAATGAGTTTAGAATAAAAGAAATAAAGAAAATATTGAAAATAACAAAATGGGAATAATATATTGTTTGATAAGTAGAAGTAGCAGCTTTGCACTGGCACTGGTAATACATAATAAAGCCCTGGCATCATAAATAAGTTTGTAGACTGGAAATTATTAGCTTGAGAATCTTGCTGCATCATGGTATCTTACTGTCTGAGACAATAGCTAGTGGAAAGCTAACAATTTATCAGAATGGTAAAAGTTAAAAGCAACTTCTCTTACAGTGAGAAGAGAAAACATATTAGAGATACGTAGAAGGATGTACAGATAACCCTGCATCTTCAAAAATGAGGCTGGATACATACAATCTATGGAACACAAATCTGCAGAGTTTTTGTGATTATCTCCAGTGGCCCTCAGAAGACTGGATATGGAAACAAGAATACATGGCAATATTAATTCAAGTTTGGAGTTTTCAGAATTAATGTTACATAAACAAAAAAAAAAGAGAGAAGCAATAAAGTTAACATTTTTTCAGATAATAGTCAAAGGGATGAAACATTAAGTTGAATCTAAGTTTGATTTAGGAGGGAAAGCAAGAGGGAGTCATTCATTCTGTGGCTGATGGTGCATTGACAGTGATGAGCTATCCTAGAAAATGGCACGAAGGCAAACATTTGGTTGTGGACAGTAAGACTAGAAAGTAACCTCTCTTTGGAAATATGTTGATGTTGCCAGCAGTCATTTTCATCATAAATTCTATAGAATAACATGTGGATGCTGTGTGAAGTTTTTTTCATATTTAGGTTCTACTGGTATTAGTCTAACACTAATTTTTATTGTTTATCATTAGGGTTAGATCCAAGATTGATATTTATATAGCAGAATACCTCACTAAATGGTATATTTTCCAATAAAAACTAAAACCTGAATTTAAAATCTTAGGGGCTGATTATATTGCAATGGAAATGTGTCTTGTTTCATTGTTTCATAAAACTTTTCACTCACGTTGGTATCTAGATATCCTAGACAGGATGGTAGGGTAGTCAAAGCGTGGTTTTCACCCTGCCTTAGTTTGTTTTTGAAAAAGAAGAACATAAATGAGTCATCTTAAACCCATAACATTAAGTATTTTATAACTTCCTGAAAATAAAAAGCAAATTTTGTCTTGTAAAATTTTCATCTAAAATTTTATTTTCATGAATAATTACTGATATATATGAACAGAAATGATTGATAATATTAGGAATTCACATTCCTATAGCAATTTACCACTAACAAATTACTTTTGTATGTATTATCCTACAAAGGGAGAATTACATTAAACTACAACAAATACAGATTTTTAAAATTTTCTTTATTTTTTATTATTATTTTAATAGTTTTGGGAGAACAGGTGGTGTTTGGTTGAACGGAAAAGTTCTTTAGTGGTGATTTCTGAGTTTTTGGTGCTCCAGTCACCCAAGCAGTGTACACTGTGCCCGTGTAGTCTTTTATTCCTCAACCTCCTCCCACAGATCCGCTGAGTGCCCAAAGTCCATTATATCATTCTTTAGGCTTTGCATCCTCATACCTTAGCTCTTGCTTATAAATGAGAACACACAATGTTGACTTTCCATTTCTGAGTCACTTCACTCCAACTTGATTCTCCAACTCCATCCAGTTTGCTGCAAAGGTCATTATTTCATTCTATTTTATGGCTGAGTAGTATTCCATAGTGTATATATACCACATTTTCTGTATCCACTCATTGGTTGATGAGCATAGGCTGGTTTTATATTTTGCAATTGTGAATTGTGCTGCTATAAACATATACGTGCAAGTGCCTTTTTCATATAATGACTTTTTTTCCTCTGGGTAGGTACCCAGTTGTGGGCTTGCTAGATCAAATGATAGTTCTACTTTTCGTTCTTTAAGAAATCTCCATACTGTTTTCCACGGTGGTTGTACTAGTTTACATTCCCACCAGCAGTGTAAAAGTGTTTCCTTTTCACCACATCCATGCCAATATCTGTTTGTTTGTTTGTTTTTATTTATGGCCATTCTCGCAGGCATTAGGTGGTATCTCATTGTTGTTTTAATTTACATTTTTTTGTTGATTAGCGAGTAACATTGTTTTCATATGTTTGTTAGCTATTTGTATATCTTCTTTTTGAATTGTCTGTTCATATCCTTCTCCTACTTTTTGATGGGATTATTTTGTTTTCCTGGCTGATTTGTTTGAGTTTCTTGTAGGTTCTGGATACTTGTCCTTTGCATAGTTTGCAAATATTTTCTCCCACTCTCTGGGTTGTCTGTTTACTCTGCTGATTATTTCTTTTGCTGTGCAGAAGCTTTTTAGTTAAATTAGGTCCTATTTATTTATCTTTGTTTCTGCTGCATTTGCTTTTGTATTCTTGATCATGAGCTCTTTGCCTAAGTCAATGCCTAGAAGAGTTTTTCTGATGTTATGTTCTAGAATTTTTATAATTTCAGGTCTTAGATTTAAGTTTTTGACCCATATTGAGTTGACCTGGGGATAAGTTGAAAAATGAGGATCAAATTTTATTCTCCCACATGTGGTTTGCCAATTATCCCAGCATCATTTGTTGAATACGGTGTCTTTTTGTCACTTCATGTTTTTGCTTGCTTTGTTCAAGATCAGTTGACTGTAAATATTTGGCTTTATTTGTGGTTTCTCCATTCTATTCCATTGGTCCATGTGCCTATTTTTATACCAGTACTATGCTGTTTTGGAAACTATAGCTTGTAGCATAGTTTGAAGTTGGGTAATGTGATGCCTCTGGATTTGTCCTTTTTGCTTACTTGGTCTTGCTTTACATATGTAGGATATTTTTTGGTTCCATATGAATTTTAGGATTGTTTTTTCTAGTTTTGTGAAGAACAATTATGGTATTTTAATGGGAATTTCCTTGAATTTGTAGGTTGCTTTTGGCAATATGATCAGTTTTACAATAGTGATTCTACCCATCCATGACCATGGGATGTTTCCATTTGTGTCATCTATGACTTCTTTCATCAGTGTTTACAAATATATACAATTTTAATGCTCAAAGAAGTTGCAAAAATAATTGTCTACAAGTTTATATTGGTAATGTAATTGTTTATAAAAATAAATTTTCATTTTTGCAAAGGGAAAAATGATACACAATAATCATGCTTCAATAAAGAACACATTTCAGGTTTTACTTTAAAAGTTCTAGGTATAAATATAAGTAACAGAAAATTTAGAAAGCCTATGAAAATAAGAGGAGAGCAAAAACACTCTGAAAAGTAATGCCAAAGACAATTGTTATGATTTGACTGTGTTCCCCCAAAATTCATGTGTTGGAAATTTATTTCTCCATGCAACAGTGTTGAGATAGGGTCTTTTAGATGTGATTAGGTCATAAGGCTCATAAGGATTCAGACAGGGAAAATATAAAGCAATTACCCCCCAAGGAACTAACACTTTAGTAATTAATTGTAATAAAAAGATAAAGGCACAATATCATCACTTATTAAAAAATACCAGGTATGTACTGAGCACTATATATAATAGTGTTCAGAAATTACTATGTTACATGCCATTGTAGAGGTTGCAGTTTAATGTGAGAGGTGGATGTTAATCAAATAATTAACAAAAAATATAAAATTGTAATAGTTATTGATATGATTTGTCTCTGTGTCCCCACACAGATCTCACCTTGAATTGTAATAATTCCCACATGTCATGGGAGGGACCCAGTGGGAGGTAATTGAATCATGGGGGCAAACCTTTTCCATGCTGTTCTTATGGTAGTGAATAGGTCTCATGAGAGATGATGGTTTGATAAATGGTATTTCCCCTGCGCAAGCTCTCTTGCCTGCCACTATGTAAGCTGTGACTTTGCTCATCCTTTGCCTTCTGCCATGATTGTGAGGCCTCCACAGCCATATTGAACTGTGAGTCAATTAAACCTCTCTCTCTTATGAATTACCCAGTCACGGGTATGTTTTTATTAACAGTGTGAGAACAGACTAACACAGTTATACATGAAGAAAAGGATCAAATACATGGAGCTACTATATTGTACCAAGGAAGATTCTGAAGTAGATTTTGTGTTCATACATGCTACTCTGAAGAAACAGTGACTGATTTGAAATCTGAAGAATGAGTATAAATGACAGTGATGAGCATATTCTGACACCCTATTGTTGGAATGCATTTGGTGAATCCAGTGAGCTGAGAGAAGCCCAAAATGGCTTATGAAAAGAGTAAAATGGAATACGCTGCAAAATGAGGCTGAGTGGCAGATGAGGAGCAGACCACTGAGGACCTTAGTTGTGTAAAGGGCACAAAGGCCAAGGGCCAAGATGAGGAATGGGGGAGAGTAGTGGAATTGTGACCTGATTGTCCCTGGATTTTAAAATGTTAACACTGGCTGTAGTGTAGAGGAAAGATTAGAGAGGGCTAATGGAGATATTGTAGATGAGTGGGCAAGGGCAAGATAATGGTGGCATGGACAGAAAGAACTGGAGGCAGATCAGAGATTTCTATATGAGACAAAGTAGAGATGAATTGCTAACGGAAGAGTAAAGACATCAAGGTGGGAAAGATGTCAAGGACAACATCTAGGTTTCTGACTAGCTTAATTAACTGATAATCATATCATTCATCCAGTTTGGGTATGCTCCCTCCACACCCCCCAAAATAGACATTAGGTTAATGTTTGTTGAGATACCATAAATGACATGTTTAGTAGGTCCTGTTAGAAAGAAATCTCCATTTCCCTGCCTTCGCATTTCTATAGAAAAGAGCTTCAAAAATAATAATAACAACATATTGGCCTTTCTTTTTACTTCTTACTAAGTCCTCTCCAGAGAAGGTGGAAAAATCATCTGGTTAATAATTTGGAGGTTAATGATGTACTTATAGTCTCTCTCTCTCTCTCTCTTTTTCCTTTCTCTTCTCTCTTTCTTTTGAAGGGTTGGGGTATTTCTACATATTTCCAGAAAGCTTAAATGCTTAATTTGCCTCTGCTATAGTGGGAAAGATTTAAATTATTTTCCTTGCTTGTTAAAATATAGACAAGTTTGTCATTTTCAGGTGGAGTATGTTGAAAGCCCATTTTGGTCACAGAGACAACCTGCACTCTGATCAGTCTACCAGTAATGAAGCTAACACTTCAATCTTCTGTTTGTCTTTCCTTGTGACTGTCTCTTAATTGGCTTTTAACTTATGAGGGAGAGGGAATGTAATTTAAACCTCCTAAAACTCTGACATGTAGCTCATGAAATGAGTAATCTGCCTCTAGAAGTAATTGAAGCTGTGGATATGGATGAGGCTGCCATGGGATAGAATCAAGAGATGGGTGAATAACCTAAGACTGAACATCTATTCACAACTGAGTGTCAGTTCTGGTAAATTAAGATAAGGGATAAAATACATCCAAAAAATTAAACAACATGAACATTATATTTGTGATTTTAGAAAACTGTAAGAAGTCAGATTGAAGTCACATCTGGTGTTTCTGGTCTTGTTAGGTGATTGTGCAGGTTCAAGTGGGAAATACATTTTTGTAAGAGATACTTCTTTAACTGCTTCTTAAAGTTGAGTAAATATTAGGAAAGGGAAGAGAATGAGTGAAACTTGAGAGGAAGAAGATAGCAGGAAATTTCAAAATCACCTTCTTCCTTCCTTTTTTCCTTAAAAACCCATTTCTAAGAAATAATATTTAGGTGCTTTAACTTGAGAAAAAAAATGTTTAACTAGAAAAATTATAGGACATTCATTTCAATGATTATTTATATAGTAAATAGTAATCATCAAAAAATATACACTGAATATTGGAAAATATACTTATTTTGATTATTTGAATATTTCAAATTTCACACTGTTGTTCTCTGAAAATATAAAAGGAAATTTCGTAAAAGTTTCTTAGTCATTATTATAAAGTATCATGATACTTTCAGCATGAATTAGATCAAATATACAGTCTTGGCATAAAACTTATTGTTGGGGATTATAGTATGGTTTGTATTAAAGATAATTTAGCACTTCTTTTCAAAAATCAGTTTCACAAAAGGTATTGAACTGGAAAATTTATTTCCTTTTGGATAAATTTTTCTGTGACTACAAACCCACTCTTGTCAATTCTTTGCTGTAGCTTTGCTAGATAGCATGTAATACCAAACCATAATATAAACTTTATTGGACTGATCCATTTGTGTATTTATTGTATTTTTCTGGAAATTATCATCATAAACATAAATGGTAAATTTTAACAACTAATATGGTGCTATGATGCGTATAGCAAGTATTTTTAAATGCATCGAATCAAATAATTTGATTACAATGTTGTGATTATCCTATCTAAGCTCCAGCCCAGTACAGGAGTCTGTTTATCACTGAAGACCATTTATTAGCATATTTTAAATATCACAAAAGGAAGAGCACCTGCTTATATTATAAGACAAATCATATTTTTGTTGGTTACAAGATTTGTTTTCATATATGATTTGTTTTCTCCTAATTTGTCCTTCACATAATACATCAATACAAAAATCAATTGCTAATTTCAAAGGATAACTTTTCAAATAGATAAAGCCGTCGTGGACATCACTCTGACTGAGTTTTTTGTTGTTGTTGTTTGCTTAGTTCTATTTTGTTTTTTTTTTTAAGGCAGAACGTTGCTCTGTAGCCCAGGCTGGAGTGCTGTGGCACGATCTCAGCTCACTGCAACATCCACCTTCTGGGTTCAAGTGACTCTCATGCCTCAGCCTCCAGACTAGCTAAGATTACAGACAGGCACATGCCATCATGACCAGCTAATTTTTGTATTTTTAGTACAGACAGGGTTTTGCTGTGTTGTCCAGGCTGATCTCAAACTCCTGGCCTCAAGTGATCTGCCTGCCTTGGCTTCCCAAAGTGCTGGGATTACAGGCATGAGCCAATGCACCTGGCTCTCACACTGAACTTTTTTTTTTTTAATGCAAATTCTATACCAGTTACTACATGACTAAAAAGGTAAATGAGAAGAGGTCTTTTGTTTTTTTTTTAGTTCCATCATTTATTCTTACATATGGCTAGTTTCCAAATGTGGCACCTTTTATGTGATCAGCTCTGAGAGCAATATCATTTATTTATTTTTATTTATTAATCATTGTTATTTAAATTATGTATTTATTTGTTGAGTGCTTCCTATGTGCTAAGATTTGTACAAAGTGTTTTATATTTATTAATTAATAAATTCCTGCTGAGTTCATTCTGTATATCGGGTACTTGAATTCGTACAGTGGAAGAATGGATGTATATAGGAATTAAACCTTATGCAATTGTGGGAGGATCTGGGGAAATAAAGATGGAAAAGGGGGAAAGTTAGAGAAAAGATCACCAGTCAGTTTTCTCAAAGCACTGTCACTTATGGCATGAGCATGTGGAGAACCCAGACACATTTGGTTGCTGAAGTGGGAATGCAAATGAAAGTCTGTAGAAAAGTCAGTTAAAGTTTTTGCCCTTATAAGATCTATTCCCTGTTGGCCCTCTGCTAAGAGTCTGGTAGTGGGTCCAAGGCTGCTGTTATTCAAATAGGAATAATAGTTGAGACTAAGAATTAGAAACAGAGCAGAAGAGAGTAAGAACAAGCTAGAGTTTGCAGGGCTTTCTGTTTCAGTCACTCTTTGTGTCTGATGCCAATGTAGAAGTTTAGAGAGTAATGCCGGCTGTTTCACTTTCCTATCCCAAATCTTGCACAAGTTCATCTTTTGTTCAATAATGCAGAACTATATAGAGAAAAGGATACTGGGCAACGTAGATAATAGCTCAACTATTAGAGAGCCAATGTATCAAATCTGCAAGGGATGCTTGGGATTCAGTGGTGAAAAGACAGAAGTCGTCCTTGGCTTCTTGAAGTTACATTTTAGTGGTAGAGTCAGAAAATAATGAATATTTTATTTAATGTAAAGGAGTGGAAGTGCAGGAAAGATAATTAAGCAGAGAAAGGAATCGAGAATGATGCATTGGAACAGCATGAATGGAGGATGGGATAAAGATTCCCTTTTTAAGTAAGGTGGATGAGAAAGACCCATTTGAGGAAATGCAAATGAGCCTTAGAGACCTCAGTGATGTAATGTGAATCTTTCAACTAGCCAACACAGATCAGTACTGGCAGAGAGGGTAGCCAGCATGTGGGAAAAACCTTGATGATTTTTGGAAGAGTGAGGGGGTGTGTCTAAAGTTGAATGAGTGAAATGGAGAGTTTTAGGAGCAGATTTAGAGACCTTTTCAAGGATTAGTTCAAAGAGAACCTTATAGGCGTGAAATGACTTTGGATAGTGTATGATAGGAGTCTACTGGAGAGTTTTAAGCAGAGCTGAGGGAAGTTTGAATTTACATTTTATTTTATTTTTGTGAGAGACCAGAGTTTTATTATTACTCAAATTAGTCTTCCCAACCATTCTGGGATCAGAGTTTTTATGGACAACTTGGTGGGTGGGGCAAGCCAGTGAGCCAGTAGGGTTAACAAGGAAGGAGATAAAATCATACGGAATTGAAGCTGTACCTCGTGCATTAAGTCTGTTCCTGGGTGAGGGCCACAAGATCAGGTGAGCCAGTTAATCCATCTTGGTGGTGCCACAGATCCATCGTGTGTAACCTCTGCAAAATACCTGAAGCACTGATCTTAGGAGCAGTTTAGGGAGGGTCAGAATCTTGTAGTCTCCAACTGCATGACTACTAGTCCATAATTTCTGATCTTATGTCTAATTTATTAGTCCTACAAAGGCAGCCTAGTCCTCAGAAAAGAAAGAGGTTTGTTTTGGGAAAGGGCTGTCACCATCTTTGTTTTAAACTAACTCTAAAGTTGGTTCAGCCTACTCCCAGGAATGAACAAGGACAGCTTGGAGGTTAGAAGCAAGATACAGTCTGATAGGTTAGATCTCTTTCCCTGTCTCAGTCATAATTTTGCAAAGGCAGTTTCAGTCCCTCCCTTTGGATTTTAAAACAACTCAATCTTATGGTGTAGGCTATGAAGATGAGAAAAATCCTGTATCTTTTTAGAGAGTAGGTTCTAGTGAACCAACACCAGAAAAAATGGAGTCTAGGTGAAAAATGATGATAGCTCAAACTGGGAATCTAGTTGATATGGTAGAAAGAAATGGTTATATCCTGAATCTGCTATATAGGTAAAGCTACGTAATAAGACTAACTGATATGCCATTGTTTAAAAAGCAAATGGAGTTAAGGATCACCCTAACAATTTTTAGTAAATAAGTGAATTTTGGTAGTATTTGCAGAAATTAGTTAAGAATGGAACACTAGTGAGTTTAGGAGATAAATTATTCTCTATTAGAAGTTAAAGTAGAGACTTCATGTTGATTAGGCAGTTACCAAGAAAGGAATTGAGGTGAAGAGAAGAGAGATGGATCTTGAGGTGTACATTTTGTCGTTATTCAAGTCCACAATATGTTTAGGGATATGATACTAGACAATCAGTGAGGAAGATGGTGTAGCGTTTAAAAAGTGAAGAGATGTGATAGTCTTGTAGTGAAAATTGTATAGAGTTTAAAAAGAGAAGTGTTGTTATAGTCTTATGGCATATGCTCACCTGGAGGGAGTAAAACTTCCTATGAATAACTTTATTTATATCCTATTACAAAATATTTGAGCTAATGTTCAATAATACTTTTGGCACTCCAGAATAATATACAAACATAGGGTAGTTAGGTGCAAGAGAGAACCAGAGTAGTTAAATTATGAAGCCAAAAGTAAGTTATCACAGGTGTATTAAATAGAAATTATGATAAAGACGAATTGCAGATTTTTTTTCTCAGTGTCCAAAACAAGAGGAGCAACACAATTAATTATGTTAGAAAATTCATAATATTCATAAATTAAAAAAATAAAAAAGAGAAATGGAAAAGGAAGAATTACTCTGGAAATATTTGGGAAGGCTCTTGGCTTCTATGTACTTGAAGTACTGTTAAATCAATTTCATTTGAATTGCCCAAGATGATATTCCATAGTATGGCAGGTGGTATTTGGAATTCTTGTGACATTATGTTACTGAAATGAAATTCAATAAAAACAGTCCTACAGGGACCCATGCAGTTTTATACAAGTTTATAATTCTCTAGTAGTCTGTTTTGATCCAAGATAAACTTATTTCAGGCAATCTTGCGCAAAATTCTCCCAACCAGGAGTTTGATAATTACTGCAGAGGAAAGAGTTATTCTTTCTTCAACGAAGCTGTCCTTCTTTCTCCTGTTTATCTGTAGTAAACATATGAGTCCATGTGTTATATTTTTCTATATTCCTTGGGATGTTAAATGTAGAACTGCACAGTATTCCAAATTCCCTGTGATCCTAGTTGATATGGCAGGATGACCAACTCTGAGAATAAAATAAATTGGATTTTTAAGTTAAGTTCTAAACTTTTGGGAGTGAGAAATATTTTGACAGTTAATAAATGCTCATGATGATGGCTAGAGTGATAAACTGGAAATTATACTTCATGAACAATGACACAAAAGCAACAAATACGTAGTAGTTAGGAATAACTATAAAACATCTTTAAAAGAACTAAGATTTAAAAATTCCTCAGTGTAATGAATATGAGAAGGAAAAATCTCAACACCAATACGTGAGTCAATATAATAATATTATTTTCTCACTATTTCTACAGGGTATTAATAGGCTTTTGAACTGAAAAGAAATACAAGGACAAACTTCTAGTTTCTTCTGACATTTTAATAAAAATTGTCTATTTACAGCAACAGTCCTAACAACAAAAAATACTAATTTTTATACTCCTGTGATTAAACAACAATTCAAAAGTTTCTTGTACAGAGAGGAGCTAATAACCATTATTGTTTACTAGGATAAAATAACTTAATGAATGGAAATAAAAACATAATTCCCATGACTATTTAAATAATATTTCAAATGTTAAAATTGTCTTATGTTGTTATTAAACATTTTTAAGGCAGTTAAATTTTTAATTTTGCTGAATTCAGCAGAATCTTTGAGGTTATTATAGTAATTTTAAGATAAATTTTCTTGACTACCAAGCAAAAAATATATATATCAAATAGTTTAAATATAATTTTCCATAGAAAGAGAAGTAAAGAAGATTTTTTTTTCATGTGAATATCATTATTAAGTAGATGACAGCAAATATAACCAAGAAAATCCATCTTTGAAGTGTTCTAAAGGGTGGCTGGTTTAGGTATGGCAATTAATCACTGCATTATTTACAGTACTTTAGGAACAGCTCATACTACATTAATCAGGGATAACTTCTGCTTAATTAACAAGACTGCCAAAAAATGTCAAACACAAGCACAAAAACACAATGGAATAAAAACAAGAAAACAAGTGTTTGCTAGGGACTGATCATGACAAAATGAAATTTTAACTTGCATCAAAATACTTTACTTGCTCGAACTTTTAGACTTTCACTGGATATTTCATGAAACAATGATTTATTCCCAAAGTTGAAAAGGGTACTTTTTAAGACACATAAATAAGATAATCCATATTATATGGTGTTTCACTTCTCACCACCTCTTCTCTAGTATGTTTGTGTAGCTTATTCTGTCTAGGCAACCACCTACTTTCCCACATGGATTGGGCAGGCATTACTGAAGTGCCAAAATAGACTGAAGTTAGATTGCCTAGTTTAAATTCTGGCGCCATTACGTCCCAGCTGTGTGATTTAAGATAAAGTTATCAACTTCCCTGTACCTTCCTTTCATAATATACAAAAGAGATGAAAAATGCCAACTTACAAGGTAGTTATGTAAATTTATATATTTAAAGCATTGAAGAATCTATAACTACCCGATATATATTAGGCATTATTAGTATTGTATATTTTTTTATCAGGAATGTTATCCTCTACCTTCTCAAGCTCTCTGTAGTTCTCTCTTCCTTAGCCTCTGACACGTAACCTAATTTCACCTACTTTCTTTCTCTTTAGCATGTCACTTGAACACCTGAGGAACCGCTGTATGCATAGTGCAATGCAATGAATACTTTATGATTTAAAGCCACAGTTCAAGCTTTCTATGAAACTTGTACTTCATACATCCCTGGCAAGTAGTTTCCTCAGATATTTGATCAGTTAACATATGTCCAAAATTAATGTCACATTTGATGAAACTATAACTAATATTAAGACCTTGGGTCATTCTCTAACCACCAACACTGAAATACTTAGAATAATACAAATTCCTAGGACTTATATGTGCACAAAGTGTATGATAACATCATATAAAAAGAACTTTTATGTGATGAGCTAAAGGAGGAAAATGATAGTCAGTGTAGATAAAGTATATGCTTAGTTTAAGGATTGATAAAATAATGTGACATAGTTGGGAATAACTGATAATTGTAGATGTCTACCCAATCTAGTGTGTCCATTTTAAATGACAGCAGCAATCAGTGTTAATGACAAAATGTGGAATTACAGACATAGTGATGAAACCTTCAGATACACAGAAACGATAGCTTCATGTAAATCCAGAAAGTACTACTTAAGTGAGGTTCTGTAGATACTCAAGTATATGGAGAGCAACAATATGAAATGCTTCCTCTTTGGAAATGCAATCATAAAGAACAAGAACAAATATCTTTCATTTGATTTGTTGAAAAACTGTTTATTACACATTATGTGAAATGATCATACACACTTTTTTTCACCTTTTCTTTCCACTGATGTAAGCCTCTGTTCATTGACCTGAAGGGACCTCCTCTCTCTTCTATCACTATATATATCCTAGACATGCAAAAAGCATGAAGTTACCTCCTAGAAGAAACCTTCCTAGATTATCTGACATGAAAATTATGTTTAGTAAGTGGGCCATTCAAGGGCTCATGTGTTTTACAATGGAGGAGTCTAAGCATAGCTACATGTGTTAGTGTCAGGACAGAGGTTTTTGACCAATGGTATCAGAATCACTGAGTTTATGTCATTTCCCTTCAATCTCACTTACTAGGAACTCAGATCATATTGAATTATTAAATAGTAGACTTGAATTCAGCCTTTTATGTGTTTGCCCTATTTTTGGCTTAATGTCTTACTAACTTCTTGAACTCTGATCTGGCTCAAAATATCACAAGGATGCTTCAAATAATACATACGTTTTCATTCTTGTATTAATTAATCTTCTATTCTCTAATACTGGGTTTGGCTTTAGTGCCTTTCAATTATGGGACCCTATCAGTATTTAGACCACATTCTTGATTTATTATGTTTTCTGAAACGTATTACAAATATATTTTGATGAATAAATGAAGAAATGAAGGGGTTGGGAGAAACAGCCTCATAAAAATGAAAAAAGGCAGCATATAAACCCAGTTTTATTGAATTGTTAACTAAATTATAAACCATATTATTGATAAAAAACTGTTTTCTTGTTGTTAAATGCTCTATTTTCAGTCCATTTCAGATGTCATATAGAAAAATAAACTAGAGAAATCTAGTACAATGAATGGTCCCCAAACCTTCTATTTTGCCTTATTATAATTGTTGATGGAAAATTCAATTTTTAAGAAAATGTAAGTAAAGAGACCATGATAAGGAGATGACTTTTGAATAGGGAGCAAATAGAACATTTTATCAAAACAACAACAAAAAAGGTAACAAATAGAGTGAATAGACCAAGTTATCTTGGTTTCACTTGATTGTTAAGTTTAATTAAATGAATATAATAAGCCCAGCACAGTACAAAGTTTTAAAGTAAATAATTAAGTTTTACAGATATTCTTATCTTAATGAATTCAAAGTTCTTGTGTTTTCTACCATAATTGAAAAATAGAAAATATTTTAAAGACTTACCAAAAATCAAGCTATTGCTAGGGAAACAATCTACTCTGTACTTCTTTGGAGATTAGAATTATTTTGTTTTCAATATTTGATTAATGCTAATAAAAAGAATAGTTTTGAAAAACATTTTGATTGGCATTTATTTTCTAAACTTCTAAACAATTTCCTGGAGGCATTGTAAGAAATTCATCTTTAATTCGTATTCTCTTGTTTTCTCTTTTCTCTCTTAACTTCTGACATTTCTTTCCTTTGGTAGTCCTGTTACAGTTTCTGAATTTTCAGTAAGAAAAATAAAAGAGAATAGAAGTATAACAGGTTTATTTCTTCTTTGTGGACAATTGGCATATTCCCATATATTCTTTCCCCGTGATATTAAGAAAATATAACATTTATCATAACTTTCTTTTTATTGAACATTTTGCTTTGGATTTTAAATTATAACTGTTATGTTATTTGCTAATAACAACATGTAAATAAACAAATTTACATCTTATTTACCATATTTTGGAGATGAAACACATGGATGTCAGAGACATTTTGTGAATCTACAACCTACATTTCCTGGCTTTTAATGTTTATTTTACTATGCCACTTCCATGATGCTTAAACTGGAATTTTTAATTTTAATTTTTATGCATACACAGTAAGTATATACTTTTTTGAAAACATCATGAATTTACTTGTATACATGTTCCACAAACTGTTTTTAAAATTATACTTTAAGTTCTGGGATACATGAGTAGAATGTGCAGGTTTGTTATATATGTATACACGAGCCATGGTGGTTTGCTGCACCCATCAACCCATCATCTACATTAGGTATTTCTCCTAATGCTGTGCCTCTCCTAGTCATCCACCCCGCAACAGGCCCTGGTGTGTAATGTTCTCCTCCCTGTGTCTATGTGTTCTCATTGTTCAACTCCCACTTATGAGTGAGAACATGCAGTGTTTGTTTTTCTGTTCTTGTGTTAGTTTGCTGAGAATGAACATCTATACATTTATGGGGGTACATGAGATGTTTTGATGCAAGTATACAATGCATAATAAGCACATCAGGGAAAATGTGGTATCCATGATTTCAATCAAATACCAAATACCCCAGCCTCTAGGAACTACTATTCTGTTCTCTGTCTTTGTAAGTTTAATTGTTTTAAGCTTTAGATCTCACACGAGTGATAACATGTGAACTTTGTCTTTCTGTGCCTGGCTTATTTCACTTAACATAATGTCCTTCCATTCCATTCATGTTGTTGCAAATACAAGAACTCAATTCCCTTTTATTCCTGAATAGTACCCCATTATGTACGTGTACCACATTTTCTTTGTCCATTCAGCTGTTGATGAACAGCTTAGGTTCCTTACAAATCTTGGCTATTGTCAATAGTGTTGCAATAAACATGAGAGTGCAGATACCACTTTTATATACTAATTTCCTTTCTTTTGGAAAAGAATCCAACAGTGGGATTGCTGGATCATGTGCAGTGTATTTTTAATTTTATGAGGAACCTCTATATTTTTCTTTATAGTGGCTGTACTAATGAAATTTAATCCCCACCAGCAGTGCACGAGTGTTCTCTGTTCTCTGCATCTTCACCAGCATTCATTATTCCCTGTATTTTTGATATAAGCCATTTTAACTGGAGTGAGATGATAGCTCACTGTAGTTTTGATTTGAATTTTCCTGATGATCAATGATACTGAGTACCTTTTCATGTACCTGTTTGCCATTAGTATATCTTCTTTTGAGAAATGTCTATTCAGATGTTTTGCCTAGTTTTTAAAATCGCGTTATTAGATTTTTTTCCTAAAGAGTTGTTTTAACTCTTTATATTCTGGTTATGAATCCCTTGTCAGATAGTTTGCAAATATTTTCTCCCATTGTGTGGGTTTTCTCTTCACTTTCTTGATTGTATTCTGTTCTGTGCAGATGCTTTTTAACTTAATGTGAGCAAATTTGTTCATTCTTGCTTTGGTTGTCTGTGCTTGTGAGGTATTACTCAAGAAATTTTTGCATAAACCCACGTCCTAGAAAATTTCCTCATTGTTTTTTTTTGTGGTAATTTCAGAGTTTGAGGTCTTAGATCTTATCCTTCCATCTATTTTGATTTTATTTTTGTGTATGGTGAGAGATAGGGGTAGTTCCATTTTTTTCTGCATATGGATATCTAGTTTTCCCAGCACCATTTATTGAAGAGACTTTCTTTTCCCCAAAGTATATTTCTGGCATCTTTGTCAAAAATGACTTCACTGTAGATGTATGGATTTGTTTTGGTTCTTGGCTCCCTATTCTGTTCCATTGGTCTATGTATCTGTTTTTATGCCAGTACCATGCTATTCCAGTTACAATAGCTCTGTAGTATTACTTAAAGTCAAGTGATGAGATTTTTTAAGTTTTTCTCTTTTTGCTTAGGATAGCCAAAGCTATCCTAAGCCAAAGCTGTGTTCTGTGATTCTGTGTTACCCACAGCCAAAGCTGTGTTTCGTGATTCTGTATAAATTTCAGGATTATTTTTTCTATTTATCTGAAGAATGTCATTGTTTATTGATAGGGATTGCATTGAAAATATAGATTAGTTTGGGTAGCATGGACTTTTAAACAATATTGATACTTCTAATCCATGAACATTGAATATCTCCATTTTTTGTGTCTTCTTCAATTTCTTGCATCATTGTTTTTTAGTTTTCCTTGTACAGATCTTTCACTTCATTGGTCAAGTTTTTTCCCAGTTATTTTATTTTATTTGTAGCTATTGTAAATGTGATTACTTTCTTGATTTCTTTTTCAGATTGTTTGCTGTTGGCATATACATATGCTACTGAGTTTTGTATGTTGACTTTTATATCCTACAACTTTAGTGGTTTGTTTATCAGTTCTAATAGTTTTCTTGTGGACTCATTAGGTTTTTCCAAATATGAGCTTATATAATCTGCAAACAATAATTTAACCTTTTTATTAGAATTTGGATGGCCCTTTATATTTTTCCCTTGTCTGATTGCTCTAGCTAGCACTTCCAGCACAATTTTGAATAACAGTGGTGAAAATGGGCCTCATTTTTGTTATATTCCAGATCTTAAAGAAAAGCCTTTAGGTTTTTCTCATTAAATATTATACTAGCTGTGGGTCTGTCATATATGGCTGTTATTGTATTACAGAATATTTCATCTATCCCCAGTTTTTTGAGGGCTTTTGTCATGAAGGGATGTTAAATTTTGTCAAACACTTTTTAGGTATCTATTTAAATGATCATATTGATTTTGCCCTTCATTCTCTTTATATGATGCATCACATTGATTTGCATATGTTGAATCATTCTTGCATCTCTGGGACAAACCCATTTGGTCATGATAAATGATTTTTTAATATATTGTTGAATTTACTAGTATTTTATTGAAAATTTTTGCATCAGTGTTCAACAGGGATATTGGCCTGTAGTTTTGTTGATTGACTGATTGATTTTTTTTTTTTTTTTTGGCATCAGGGTAATAGCCTTCAAACATGAAGAAGAAAGACTTTCCAGAAAAAAGATTTATGTCTCTGTGTTATCTTGAATTT
Organism: Cacajao melanocephalus; assembly: GCA_963573385.1. Lineage (NCBI taxonomy): Eukaryota > Metazoa > Chordata > Mammalia > Primates > Pitheciidae > Cacajao > Cacajao melanocephalus. The sequence goes on from CAUYLG010036096.1 coordinate 57,140, forward strand.
TATTTAGCTTCCTCAAAACAGCTAGTTTGAATTCCCTGTTTACCCTGAATTGGTTTTTGATGCCTTATTTAGTTCATTTGGTGAGGTCATGTTTTACTGGATACTATTGATACTCATGGATGTTCATTGATTTCTGGGCATTGAAGCATTAGGTATTTATTGTAGTGTTCACAGTTAATGCTTGTTTGTACCCAGTCTTCTTGAAAAGTCTTTCCAAATATTCAAATGGAATTGCATGTTATTATCTAAGTCTTTGGTCACTGTGTCTGCACTGGGGAAACCCCAAGCCCAGTAATGCTGTGACTCTTGCAGACTCGTAGAGATACCACTTTGGGAGTCTTGGATGAAATCCAGGAGAACTGGCTGGTTTACCAGGAAGAGACTCTTGTTCTCTTCTCTTACTTTCCCACCAACAAACAGAGTCTCTCTTTTTGTGTGTATCAGTCTGGAGCTGGGGGAGGAGTTACACAAGTATGTTTGTAGCCACCACCACTAGGACTGTTCTGGGTCATACCTAAAGCAAATACAGCACTGGGTCTCTCCTAAGGCCCATGGTGACCACTGCCTGGTTACCACTGATATTAATTTAAGACCCAAGGGTTCCTTGTTTAGCAGGTGATGAATCTATCCAGGCTGATGTCCCTTCCTTCAGGGTGGTAAGTCTGATCTAGCCCAGGGTGGGTCCTGAAATGCTGTTTTGGGGCCAGGGCCTGAGTCACAAACCTTAGGAATCTACTTGATGCTCTGTTCTACTGCATCTGAACTGACATCCAACCTGAAAGACAATGCCCTTCCCACTCTTTCCTCTCCTTTCTTCAAGCAAGAGTCTCTCTTCATGGCCACCACTACCCCAGGCCTGTGGGGTACTACTTGGATACTGATGATGTTCACTGAAGGCCCAGTGCTCTTCAGTCAGCTTGTGGTAAACACTGCCAGGCCTGAGTCTCTCTATTCACTGAAGTGGGCTCCCCTGTGGCACAGTGCAAGTCCAGAAATGCCATTCAGTAGCTAAGGCCTGGAATCAGGAACTCCATGAGCCTGCTTGGTGGTCTACACAACTGTGGCTGAGCTGCTACTCAAGCTGCAAGATAAAGTCCCTTTTACTTTTCCTTCTTTCCTCAGACATAAGGAGTCTCTCCCCATAGCCATGGCAGCTAGGAATGTTCTGGGTCACACTTGAAGTCAGCAGGGTACTAGGTCTTCCCCAAGGCCTGCAATGAGTATTGCCTTCTTCTGATGTTTATTCAGGGACCAAGGGCTCTGGTGATGAGTCCTTCTAGAAATGAATCCTTCCCTCAAGAGTAGCAGGTTGCTTTTTTGTTCAAGGTGTGTCTGGAAGTATCATCCAGGTTCTGAGACCTGAAGTAGGGGCCTCTGGACTCTGCTTGGTGCCATGTTCAAATGTGGCTGAGCTGATATCCAAGTTGCAAGACAAAGCTCTGTTTACTCTCCCCTATCCTCTCCTCAAGTAGAAGGAGGAGACTCGTAGAGCTACAAACTGCACTACATGGCAGGGGTGGGGTGGGGCGGTGACACAAGCACTCCCTCAGCCACCCCAGTTGGTATCTCACTATGTCCTGTGTACGTCAAGTCCACTGGCTGTGAGCCCAGCACAGCACCAGGATGTGCCCAGGAATTGCAGTCCTTGTGGCCTAGACTGCCTTTCAAGGTTATGTAGGTTGCCAGAGTGCTTTAGCCTGCAATGGCGGGACTTGCCAGAACTTAGGTTCCAACAGCTGGACCGGACTATTCTTCTCTGGCTAGGTCTCATCTAAGTGTTTCCCCTGTGGGTTTGGAGCTCCAGGAAGGCAGAACTCTGGGTGCCAGCTGAATTTTGCCCTGTGTTGCTTTCTGGTGGAACAGACCCACTGAGTTCCAATGCAAAGTCCCACAGTCACTGCAAGCACACAGATTCTCTCTCCACCAGCTGCTGGGGAGTTGGGGAGGTGTGGTGTTAGCGATTCAAGCCTGTCTTTCCACCCACTTCAGTGCCTCTGTCGTTGATATAATGTTAAAACCAAGTACTGTGATTTATCACCTGATTTTTGCTTCTTATGGAGGTGTTTTCTTAGGTGGATAATTGTTCCATTTGGTGTTCCTGTGGGGAGGATGCATACTGAAGGGTTCTATTCAGCCATCTCGTTCTACCTACCACTCTGAAAATAGTATTTTAATTTATCAGATCAGTAGATTGTCACCTTCCTTAAAAGATAGCATACACATATTTCATGAAAATTAAAAGAAAGAGCAAGCAATAACAAAACTAAGAATAAATAAAAACGTAGAACATAGAATGAGACCAATAATTCATATCATATACTTTACACAGTTGGATCATGGATTTAACTTTCCATTTTCTATAAACTCACTTCAAAATTGTTACACAATTCATGGTGTCCATATATTTAAAACAAGCAGTTATTCCTTGAGATAATACATTGTTCTCAGTTTTCTTCACTAAAAATATCAGAGTAGAAATTTTCTAAGTGGAGTAGCTCTTTCAGACACTGTGTGACATAATACAATTATTCTCGGCAACATCCTTTTAGAAGATTCCACAGTGCATTTAATGGACTGTTTTTTTGTGTGTGTGTAGTCTCTGATGGCAACACAGCAAAAGACAGTCCAGCCAAAGCAATTTTATAAGTTTGTAGAGTGCAATAGAGGAACTTCCTGACTGACTGGATCAAGGAGTATGGGTATATTTGGGATCTGAAGTAGCCTTTTTATTTCTCAAGCAATGTTCTGTTAAATGGCATTAAACATAACCTAACAATGCATTCAATATTACGCTATTTGCCTTGTGCCTATGGTAAATTCTAATGTCAGTTAAAATCAGACCACAGGACTTAAAAGATAATCCAAATGAGGTTGATAGGTGTCATATATTTAGGTCAAAGATGGAATGCCTAGAAAGGACAACAGCTTAATTTGAGGTAAATAGAATACAGATAGAGTAATTTTATATTATTTAATTTTCACATGCATCAATTTTGATGGCTTAAATAACTTTAATATATTTGGAAAAGGAATAGCAAATTAAATAATTTTCTAATAATACAAATGTTTCCAAAAGGGAAATTAATATAATAAACAGATAGTCGAGAGAGATCCAAGATGGCCGATAACTAGCAGCTCAGGATTGTAGCTCCCAGTGAAAGCGCGGAGAACGAGTGGACACCACACTCTCAGATGAATTTTTGTTGCTCACGGACCAGGAGATTCCCAGCGGAGGAGCACCACGGGTCGCCAGCGCAACTCTTGTGGCCGGCGCCGCAGTTTTGCTGGGGCCCTGGTGCAGCGGTTCTTGGTGCAGAATAAACGGGACTGGGTCCCCTTTTGGTCGACGTTTGGAGCTCCGGGAAGGCAGAACTGAAGAGGGAAGCCAGAATGGAGATTCTCAGGCAGAAAAGCACCACGAATCTCAACGCCACTGTTTTAGCCGGCGCAGTGGGTTGCTCAGATTCCAGATTCCGGCGCTGGGAATCAACAAGTTGGACGTCCACTCTGAGACCCAATTTGAAAGTTGGTAATTACAAACGACAGGTGGATTAATCCACACAGATGGAAAGAAACCAGCATAAAAAGGTTGAAAATACCCAAAATCAGAATGCCTCTCCTTCTACAGGGGATCACAGTTCCTCATCAACAAGGGAACAAGGCCTGACGGAGAACGAGTGCGTTCCATTAACAGAATTAGGCTTCAGAAAGTGGATAATAAGAAACTTCTGTGAGCTAAAAGAACATGTTCTAACCCAATGTAAAGAAATAAAGAACCTTGAAAAAATACTTGAGGAAATGCTAACGGGAATAGAAAAATTAGAGAGGAATATTAGTGAATTAATGGAACTGAATAATACAATACGAGAACTCCATGAAGTATGCACAGGTTTCAACAGTCTAATTGATCAAGTAGAAGAAAGGATATCAGAGGTCAAAGACCAATTTGATGAAATGAAACGAGAAGACAAGATTAGAGAAAAAAGAGTAAAAAAGGAATGAGCAAAGTCTCCAAGAAATATGGGACTATGTGAAAAGACCTAATTTATGTTTGATAGGTGTACTTGAATGTCATGAAGAGAATGAATCCAAGCTGGAAAATATTTTTCAGGATGTTATTCAGGAAAACTTTCTTAACCTAGTAAGGCAGGATAATACTCAATTCCAGGTAATACAGAGAACACCACAAAGATATTCCTCAAGTAGAGCAACTCCAAGACACATAATCTTTAGATTCACTAGGGTTAAAATAAAGGAGAAAATTCTAAGGGCAGCTAGAGAGAAAGGTCAGGCTACCCATAAAGGGAAGCCTATCAGACTCACAGCAGATCTCTCAGCAGAAACCCTACAAACTAGAAGAGAATGGGGGTCAATATTCAACATCCTCAAAGAAAATAATTTTCAACCCAGAATCTCATATCCAGCCAAACTAAGCTTCATAAGTGAAGGAAAAATAAGATTTTTCACGAACAAGCAAGCACTCAGAGATTTCATCACCACCAGGCCTGCTTTACAAGAGCTTCTGAAAGAAGCACTACATACAGAAAGGAACAACCAGTATCAGTCATCCCAAAAACTTACCAAAAGCTGAAGAGTATCACCATAATGAAGAATCTATATCAACAAATGGGCAAAACAGCCAGCTAGTATTAAATGACAATATTAAACTCATATATATTAATATTAATCCTAAATTTAAACGGATTAAATGCCCCAAAGACCCAGGTAAATTGAATAAAAAGTCAAAACCCATCAGTACGCTGTATCCAGATCTATCTCACAAGCAAGGACACACAAAGACTCAAAACAAAGGGATGGAGGAAGATTCACCAATCAAATGGAGAGCAAAAAAAAAAAAAAAAACCAGTAGTTGTAATTTTCATCTCTGACAAAACAGACTTTAATAGCAATAAAAACTAAAAGAAACAAAGAAGGACATTACATAATGGTAAAAGGATCAATGCAACAAGAAAAGCTAATGATCATAAATATACATGCACCCAATATAGGAGCACCCAGATATATAAGACACGTTCTTAATGACTTATAAAGAGACTTAGACTCCCACACAATAACAGTGGGAGACTTTAACATCATATTGTTAACATTAGATCAATGAGATAGAAAATTAACAAGGACATTTATGACTTGAACTCAGACCTGGAACAAGTAAACTCAATAAATATTTATAGAATTCTCCACCCCAAATGCACAAAACATACATTTTTCTAAGTATTATATTATACCTATTCTAAAAGTGACCACATAATTGGAAGTAAATCGCTTTTCAGCAATTGCATAGTATTTCACAGATTTAAATGAAATATTGGTTGGCTGTTTGTTATTTTCTTCCCTTATTCCTTCCTGTCTCCGTTGTTAAGCACAATTATTGGCATAAAAGAGGTCTTTAATACCTATTTTTAGATTGCATTCCAGCCTGGGCAATAGAATAAGACTCCTGTTCTCTCTCCCCCTTTCTCTTCCTCTTTCTTTCTTTGGAAAAAAAAAAAAAAAGAACTGCTTGAACCTGTGAGGTAGAGGTTGCAGTGAGCTGAGATTGTATTCTAGCTGCGCTCTAGCCTGGGCCACAGCATGAGACTCTGTCTCGAAAAAATAAATAAATAAATAAAATTTAAAGGCCAACCAAGGCTGTAATTATAAATCAGTAATTAAACCAATCAGTACCAGTACTTACCAGGATATTTGTTGACTGCACTCATGAGAAACTGGATGGTTGGATTGATCCGTGGTAGAGGATTGACTAGTTAAGGACAGAAGATTAGAGAGTACTGTAAATATCTCACCTATAAAACCAGCTTGGTGAGTATCTCACCTATAGAACCAGCTTTCATAGGCTGCCATGAAAGGTCAGTCTATGAAGGACTGACATTTGGGAGCCACTGCTCTAGAGCCCATCTGCTTTAAGTTCTTACTCTGTTAGTTGTTCCTTGGATCTCCAGCTCCCTCCATGAACTGCTTCCCTAAGAAAAGGAAAATATCCAAGTTACATCTTTCTTTTTAAGAAAATCTTTATGTACACCTCCTTCTATCTAGTATCCTACCTATCTTTTTTTAATAAACTTTTTTGAGATATTTACATTTAGTAAAATGTACCTATTTTAAGTTTACAATTCAGTGAATGTTAACAAAAAGTTTCCTCATGTCCCTTTGTAGTCTCTTCACCCACCATTGATCTACTTTTTGTCACTATTGATTGTTTTGTGTTCTAGAATTTCATATAAATGGCGTCATACATACTTCTTTCACTTGACATTATTTCACCCATTTTTTTTTTTAATTTCACCTGTGTTGTATCAATTCTGTTATATTTTATTGCTGAGTGCTATTTCATCCATCCTATTTTTTAACCTTTTTGCCAAGTCTCCTCCAAACAGAACCTGTATTATCTCCACTGCTTCACTTCTTGTTTACTCCTCAATCACTACTCTTTGTTTCAGGTTTTATTTCCATGAGACTCCTCCTTGCTAAGATAACTCCTGTTGGTCAGATTTCATGGCACTCTTTGGAACTATCATTTGACATTTTTGAAGCATTCACCTCAAATTTGACAGTTCTAAAATTAAAATCATTATCTTTCCTAAAAACCATTTCTTCTTCCGATATTTCTAATCTTGGTTGATGACACCCGCAGTGCACTCATTCACACCAGAAACCTGGAAGACTTAAACTTCCCTTCTGTTTTACTTGATCATTTCTTTGCTTCCTTATAAATAACTCCCAAATCAATGTCCCTACTTCCAGTGCCTTCTTTTGTTCAGGTCCCCATTTTTCCCCTACTTGTATATTTTCAGAGATCTCCTAATTAGTCTTTCCCTCCTCCATTTCAGTCTAGTTTTTCCTCATTGCGCTACTACAGTGGATTTTCTAAGCTATATCTAATCTTAATTGTTCTTCACTTAAAAAATATTTTCTGGTTGGACATGGTGTAATGCCTATAATCCCACCACTTTGGGAAGCTAAGATAGGTAGATCACTCGAAGCCAGGAGTTTAAGACCAGCCAGGCCAACATGGTGGAACCCCCATCTCTATTAAAAATACAAGAAATGAGCTAGGCATGGTGATGAGCACCTGTAATCCCAGGTACTCAGGAGGCTGAGGCATGAGAATTTCTTGAACCCATGAGGCGGAGGTTGCAGTGAGCCGGGATCATGCCACTGCACTCCAGAGCGAGACTCTGTCTCAAAAAAAAAGGTTTCTGACTTCTATTGTCTGTGAGATAAATTCCTAAATTCTTTTCATGGCATAATTCACTACTTCTTAAGTCATTTGTTTAATCTGTTACAGACTTTGCTAAGCATTTTACATGTAATTACTTCTCTTAATCTTCACAACACTTTTTTGAGATAGATATTCCTATTCCGAAAACTCCTATTTTAAAGAGGAGGAAACTGGCTTTGAGAGGGTAGGACCAACAGGTAAATGGTAGAGTCAGGATTTGAATCCAGGTGTGGTCTTAGCTCTTATACTTTTACGTCTCCCTATGAGCTCTGACCCCCTACTCCCTCACCTTTTCACCTCATATTCCATGTGCACCCTCTGCTCTAGCCATACAGAATTACTTTCTTTTCTTTTTTTAAGATTTTTTTTTTTTAATTGTATTTGGGCTCTGGGGTACATGTGCATGTCCTGCATCCTGGAGGATTATTCATAGGTACATACATGCCATGGTGGTTTGCTGTCTCCATCCCCCCACCCCGCCCTGTTGCCTATGTCAGGCATTTCTCCTGGTGTTACCTCTCCCCAACCTCCCCGCCCTCCCCCAACCGCTGTCCCTCCCCACCCCTCCCCTCCACCCCCACCCCTACCCCCACCCCCACCTAGCCCTGTGAGTGTTGTTCCCTTCCCAATGCCCAAGTGTTCTCATTGTTCATCACCCGCCTATGAGTGAAAACATGCGGTGTTTGATTTTCTGTTCTTCTGTCAGTTTGCCGAGAATGATGGTTTCTAGATTCATCCATGTCTCCACAAAGGACACGAACTCATCGTCTTTTATGGCTGCATAGTATTCCATGGTGTATATGTGCCACATTTTTTTTTTTTGTCCAGTCTATCATCAATGGGCATTTGGGTTGGTTCCAGGTCTTTGCTATCATAAACAGCACCACAATGAACATATATGCACATGTGTCTTCATAATAGAATGACTTATAATCCTTTGCGTATATACCCAGTAATGGGATTGCTGAGTCAATTGGAATTTCTATTTCTAGATCCTTGAAGAATCACCACACTGTCTTCCATAATGGTTGAACTAATTTACACTCCCACCAACAGTGTAAAAGTGTTCTTATTTCTCCACATCCTCTCCAGCATCTGTCTGCAGATTTTTTAATGATTGCCATTCTAACTGGTGTGAGATGGTATCTCAGTGTAGTTTTGATTTGCATTTCTCTAATGACCAATGATGATGAGCGTTTTTTCATATGTTTGTTGGCCACATATTTGTCTTCTTTTCTCTGATTTCTTGAGAAACAATTCTATAAGGAATAAGTTCTTGATCACTAGGTATTGTTGTTTCTTTTTTAGAGCTAGTACCAGATTTAGCGATATTCCCTGTTTCATATTGTGGCTGGTATAAATTCATATGTATAATCATTTAAGTTTAATTCTAAAATAATTATGAAAGATCAAATATTTTGATCAAGTTAATCTTACAAAATCTCGTATCTCATTACTTTCCCTTAAATATCTATTGCTCTTTAATCAGTAAGAGAAAAAGAGTAGTATGTAAAGGATTGTCAGGCTTATTTGATTTAAATCTTCAAGGGCACTTTTTGCCTATGTTTGGACTTGTCCACTAGTCACTAATTCTTATTGCTAGCTTTTTAGCTGTCTTTCTGAACTGTTTGTTTCCAGTTCAAACTAAATGACCACACTTGCTAATGTTGAGTGTGAGAAGGTCAACAAGGTCACTTTTTCCCATAGGCTTACTGGAGAATTCAGACAGAGATAGGAAGCAAGCCTCCGTCATATTTTTCTTACAGTAAAATGGAGGCTTTGATGACAGTCTTTTGAAATTAACCAATAGGCTCACCTTTTTCATAAGTGGCATGATTTTTAAATATGTAATTACTACATCTTTTAAGTTTTATTTCATTTGAAGTTTCAAAAAAAATAGATTAAATGGTCATTGCTAAGTCTAAAATCTTCAAAAATTGGAAATCAACAGAATTAAAGGAGGAAAAATAGAAAATATAAGAAGTCTACGTTCCGCAGCATTAAATCATAGACTCGTTTATCCCCAGATTTTGAACATACTAAATCACAAGGTACCTTCTCTATATTGTTGTTTTATTTTCCTTGCGGAAGAGTTAATATATTATCCATTTATAAAGTGTTAGTCACAGCAACAGATCAGTGAAAAACTAATAAGCATAAATGACTGAAAGCTTGATTAAAATGGTAGCATTAAGAAGACTATAACACATGCACAAACACACACATACTTTTATTGCTCTCAATATATTTTTTCCTCTAATATAATCTTATAAATTTGGTGAAATGAAACAAACTTGTTATAATATATTGCACTGATTTCTCTAACTTGAATTATGGAATTTTAGCCTTCTACTCCTAAGCAAACACAAAAAACAAAGAAATATTCAGAATTTAAATCTGTCTTTTTTATTAAATATTCAGTTTGGTATAATTTTTACTATTGTAGCTAATTCTTTGATTATATCAGTACATTCTTTTCAGGTCCCTGTGCTTTAGAGATGTTAGTGTTACATGTTTACACTATCTTCCTAAAGATGTAACGTCACTAACATGAGCACCTGCAGGTTGCTGAAGGGTAACATCCTGGAATTGGGTCATGTCTCTAATCTTCCTCCCCCATATCAAACCCATCACATACACTGCGAGTTGCAAGGGTTGACACTTGTATAGTATATTTTTAATATTAATCTATGATTTTAAAATTATGAGTAAAAGTAGATATCTGACAGTAAATATCAATCAATAGAAGTGTTGACAATTTCTATAATAATTCCCTGATATGCACATTTTTCTGCCATTTCCCCTCTTTGCAAAAGCATTCCGATAGCTGTCTGATAGTAATGTCAGCCTGGAGGACAAGTACCAGTCAGGGACAGACTTCAGACAGACTTGCTTCTGCTTTTTTTTACTTCCAGGATTTATATTCTAATTTAGAGTATTTAATATTCTAAAGCTAGAAGTAGTAGCAAAGTTTCAGAAATGAGCCCTTGGCTGAAATGTTATGCAAGTGACCCTACTGTTATTTTAAAGCCCAGTTGTCATGAAGCAGTACAACTAACCACATTGGGTTAGTTTGTGTCAACGGGAACCTGCATTTACTGACACCAACACCCTCGACTCCTGTAACTGTCTCAACAGGAGTAATTTGATAAGTGTTTCATCCAATGATTTATTATAACAAAAACTGTGTGCTTTGACATGTGCAAACTCCATGGTGAGTGGATAGGCTTTGAAAGTAACTTTCCAAGTTCAAATACAAGGCTGGTGTTTTATTCTTTACAGTCCAACTGGTTTGAATCATAATTCTGTAGTGAAAAATATACTTCTTCTTTCCCATTTTCCCAGAATAACAATGAAACTGTGGGTTTCATTAAGTAAAATTTCATGTGTAAATACTATACTTACTTCAAATGAACTCTGTATATTTGAAATCATGTTCTTTGTAGTTGTTCAAATTATGAACTATGGACGAAATCCACATAGTCATGGTCAAACCAGTCCAAAATATCCACCTCAAGGGAAAATACTTTCCATTTTCATATTTCTTAAGCTCCTATAAGTTACTGTCTAAAAGTATCATAAGAAGTATGCTTACTTCACAAAAACATGCAAACATATCTTCCATCAATTGCTATTCAAAGGAGACCCAAATTACATACCTTGATTATCCAGAATTTAATTAGATAATGCAGTCAATTAACACCATGTAATTATATACTCTCATTAAGAAAAAATATTTTTAAATTACTTAGAGGTTTTGTTTTTACAATTATTATTATTTTGTAACATATCACTGACTTCCAGGCACATTCTAAGACAGGAAGACCAAGCTCTTGCACCTTCTATAATTTTATCCATCTTGTTGTACAATTAAAATTGATGAGTAGAAATCTGATCCTGAGGCCGTGAGATTTCAATCATCCAAGTAAAGTTGAATTTATATTTACTGTACTAAGCTAAGGCGGGCAATAAAATAGGATAACATTTATTAAAATTATTATCAACAAGGATTAACAATACAAATATGATCAATTTCAATTAACTGGAAATTTCTTGCCTTATGATTCTAAGTTAATCAAGATTTTTGATGTAAGCCATCCACATTCTCATACAAAAGCATTCTTATTTGGAACAAATAAGATTTTGATGATCTAAAATAGGTTGCATGCTCTTCCATGTTAATTTCTATAAAGGAAACAACTATTTAATTATATTAAAATTGTCCTCTTTCTTAAAACAAGAATTAGTGACAAGTGTGTCATCAAAACAAATATTCTCTTTAATGCAATGGCACTTGTCTGTTCAGGAAAGTCCCGGTTTTGTTGCTCTTATTGGAGTCACCAATGACCACTATTCTGGTTATCTCAACAAACACAGAGTTTTCTCCATTTTCAAAGAAAAATCACTTCCAAGCTGATTTCAAACACTAGCCCCAAATAAAACCATCCTAAGAGAGTTCCTGAACACAGGAATCCCATAACAACTACAACACTATAAATATCTTCCAAACACGCAGATCAATGTCAGCAATGGTTTGCAATAAATGAGTCCTAGTGAATTCTAATGGAACTCCAAATCCCACTGGCTGTTAAGAGGCTATCGTCAAATGAAAGTCCCATAACATGATCTAAAATAAAGCTATAGGTTTCTGTTGTCCCAGAAGACTGCCTCTTCTTCAGTTATTTTTGTGTAAACAGAAGGCTCACACAGACTTACACAATTCCCTACTTCACCACCACCAAATCCAAAGCTCACTGGTACTCATATACAGCAAAATCAGATTTTTTTAAGTAGGAAAAAAAATTATTTGATTAATGCTGAGAGCTGCACCATGTTTAGACAGGGTCATGACCCCAGGCATCCATTTAATCAAATTTCTCTGCTGCCTCTCCCAGTGGAGCCATCACCACAAGAAACTCTCTCAATGAAAAGGGAGGGGAGCTGGGAAGCATACTTCACATCTCACTCTGTTTACACGCTGTTAAGTAATTATTTCAGTCTTCCACCCCCACTGGCCATCAACAGACAAGTCACCTCCTTGGAGACTTAAAAGCCTATTCAGCTGAATATAGCTCATTTTGTTTTTTCCCTTCATACTGAAGCTAACTGCCTAGCTTAAAGACTTCTTTGTGAATACCAAAGTATACTCTGTCTGTGCTGATGATCTCACTAATTACATTTTTCATATAGATGTTCCAGCTTCTCTTTATGTTTCTCCAGCAATTCTTTATGTATAATTTCTCTGCGCTTATCACACCACTTCATTCCTTCAGGATGAATACCCCTCCCCATCCACACATACACAGTAAAATCTGTTTTTCCAAGGAATTGCGTCATTGTTTGAGTGGTCATGCAAGTTACTATTTTTTTTAGGAGTTTTCAACAACACTCTGATGCAGCTCTTCTCCAGGGCAAAGAGCATAAATCAGGCACATAGATAATAAAGAATTACAGTTTACTTTTATTTAATAGCTTTATCTGTCAGACTACTAGAGATGCGTGAAATGGTAACCTATTCATCCAACCTTTTCGAACAGCTTTCCTATAAAGCAAGAAGGGAAAGTGGGGGCAAGAAAAAAGGTTTACATTCTATCTAGTTGCAGTTCAGGAATTGAAGGTGAATGACTTCAGAGCTAGGTATAGACCGAATCCTCTCAAATCCAACTGGAAGCGGACTACAGAAAATATTATGTTTAGAGACTCAAAAGAAAGCTAAAAGGGAGTTCCAGGTCTCAAAATCAAAGGTCATTTTTCTTTCGAACTTTCTTTTTTTGTTGTTTTTTCCAACTTCTGCTGAAGTAAACTTATTCAGGTCATTTTGTTCACCTTGGGAAATGAGAGATAATTTTGAAATATTAATGGTTAAAAAGGAGAGATGCGAGGGAACTTAATAGATTTCTTAGAATTCTTACTTGAAAACTCAATTTTGAGTACTTTCCCTTATTTTGCCTTCAACTTCTATTTTCTGGTTAATGGTCACCTCTGAAAATGAAATTGTTCAAGTAATTGATACATGCTTCTCTCCCAAGAAGTTTAATACATGACAGACATCTAGTCTAAGATTTTAATTCTCTCAGTTCTTGCACAATATCCGTTATCAAAAGGACTATGGTACCCTACTTGATGCATAGAGGCAGATTAAAACCAAAGTTAACATGTTTGGTGTAAATGTAATTATTCTCATGTTTTAGTATGTAGTCATAGTAAATGATATTTCCGATGAGAAATGAAAACATAAAGAAGAAATCTGCTGAGAAATAAAGTAACAAATAAGGACAAACAAATAAGTATTGCAATAATGGAGAAAGGTGGTAATTTATAAGGAAGATTGAGAAATACACAAATGCAGAAAGGAAAGTTAAAAATACCAAAATATAATCTAATGTGACTTGCAAAGAAAGACTTGTTCCAGATATCCTTTAAACTCACGGAGTTAAACAAAATAATAACAAGAGAAAATTACTAGACTGTGTCTCAAAAACTAAGTTCTGATGGCTATTTGAGCTACCAGACAAGTAATTTCATTTTCTTAGATTTCCTTTCTTCATCTATAAAATAAGAGAGGAAACTAAGTGATTTCTAATATCCCTTCTGTCTCTTAAATTTAATGACAATTCTGAAATAATCAAAACCACAAAAATGCCTTAATGTTTACAACACTAATTTTTTGTCCTACCTTTTGTCTTGTACTCATGATAGCTTCATTCTGTAACAGGGGCAGGGGGAAAACAATCCACCCTTGATAACTTTACTACTATTTAATATTGTCCCTTATTCAAGAACATTGATTTACCTGGAATTACCAATCAGTGAAAAGTAATAGGAATCTCAATCTAACATTTCTTTTTCTCTACGGATTTCTTAAAGCTTAAAGAGAAAGACCGGCTTGAGAATGATGTGTGTGTGTCTTGGTGAAAAAGAAAGCCACAGGTGGGTAAAGCACCAGAATCTGCAAGTAATAATAAAAGGAGTATTTATAATTCATGATTCTTTCCAATTTATGTTTCACATTCATTTTTTTAAATGTTCAATATTTCATAATGACAAGTGAACGAATAATTGGCAGGTATCCTGAGTGAAGAGGAAGTATAAAGATTTCCAGATATCTTATTCAGTTTATATCTACTATCGGAGAACACTTATTTTTAAAAAAGCAATTGTATAATTTTATCCCTCAGGGGGGTATAATTACTCAAGCTTAAATCTGTATTTCATTTTCATCCACTCACACAAATATAAGTATATATCATGGTGTCTGGCACACAGTCAACTCCCGAAAAATATTTGCTAAATGAATAAATAGATAAGTAGATGGGTAGATGGATACATGAATGAATTGATGGTTATTTCCTTCACTTGAATTCTTCACTACACAGAAAAGATAGTGCCATTTGGAATTGTTTTGAACACATCCAAGCTGAAATTTACCTCTTTATTATCTAGAATGTAAAAATCCCTTAATAAGTAGATTTTTTAACCATATGTTCTCACTTGTAAGTCAGAGCAAAGCATTGGTTACACATGGACATAAGGATGACAAATACAAACACTGGGAGACACAGGAGAGGGGAAGGATCGAGAAGGGCAAGAGTTGAAAAACTACCTTTTGAGTATTATGCTCACTACCTGAGTGACAGATTCATGCGTATTCCAAACCTCAGCATCACCCAATATACCTTTGTAACAAGCCTGAATGAATGTATACTCTGCTGAATTCAAAATAAAAGTTGAAAAATTAGATATAAAATTTTATTTTTTTGAGACAGAGTCTCACTCTGTCACTTGGTCTGGAGTGCAGTGGCACAATAATGGCTCACTGCAACCTCCACCTCCCAGGTTCAAGCGATTCTCCTGCCTCAGCCTTCCGAGTAGCTGGGATTACAGGCACCTGCCACTACGCCAGTTAATTTTTTGTATTTTTAGTAGAGACAGGGTTTCACCATTTTGGCCAAGTTGGTCTCAAACTCCTGACCTCCTGATCCTCCCACCTTGGCCCCCCAAAGTGCTGGGATTACAGGTGGGAGCCACTGCGCCCAGCCAGATACAGATATTTTTCAATGCAAACAAGGGCTACAGATCGAATAACCCTATGATGTGCCATTTGCATTGTATTCTGTATAAACGGCGACCAGTGGAAAAGTTCAAGGGAATAGCCTGACAAAGGGAAAAATTCAAATCTGTCAAAAATAGTTATTTGCATACAAACACTTGATAGATGTTTTACATACAATATTTAGTGAAGTTATCCAACAACTCATTTAGAAAGACATTCCTAACCCAATTGAAGAATGAAAAAAAAAATCCTGAGACTCAGAAAAACTGATTTAACTGATTTACCCAAAATTGCCACTCGTAGCTGAGCAAGGATCAAACCTATATCTATCTTCTCCAAAGCTCCCACTTTTTCTGCTATACTGTAATAGTCTATATATAAGGAAAAACTCTGTTTACCTCATTATAATTACAGAATTTACCTAAATGTAACAACAATCCACAATAATGGCACTTCTAAAGTTGGAAATGTTTTGTGGAAATTTTCATTTCCAGTTCACATTTACAAATAATGCAACAATGATGAGTAATAACTGATCTCATTAAAATGGCATGAAGTTGATTATATAAGCCTTATAATACTAAATGGTGACAATGAAAATTAAATTATTAAACATTGACCACAGAAGAAAATTTTATTAAAATATATTCAAAATTGTTGTTTATATGACCAAAATTTAATTCAATCCTCAATAAAATCTGAGCCTACAATATGAATCACATTTCTGCAAGAGCATTTCCAAGGACAATCATAGTCATCTAACTTGATATTAAAATGATACTAAAGATTATAAACCTTTCTCCTCAATCTCATCCTTTCTTTCACTACTCATGTCTCTTGAACTTCTGGTAGACCCTGTGGGGTACTCAATTAAGCATGAGCTCACTGGCAAGTGTATACTGACATAAAAGTCATATGCTTTAGATACCAGACATTCACATAGCAACATTAACATTATATGAACATGAAATACGGGTCTGGAGATATTGTGGATTGGGTTTCAGGCTATCACAATAAAGTAGATATCACAATAAACCAAGTCACATTTTTTTTCTTTCCCAGTGCATAGAAAAGTTACGTTTACACTATACTGCAGCCTACTCAGTTTGAAATCACGTGATGTCTAAAAAACCATGCATATAGCTTAATCTAAAAATATATTACTGCTAAAAATTACTAACAATCATTTGAGCCTTTGGCAAGTCCTAACACTTTTCCTGGTGGAGGCACTTCCCTATATGTTGATGGCTACTGACTGATCAGAGTGAGATTTGGGGAAGGCTGGAGAGGCTGTGGCAATTTCTTAAAATAAGACAACAGTGAGTCTGCCACATCAATTGCCTTCTTTCATAAATATTTCTCTGTAGTATATGGTGCTATTAGATAGCATTTTACCCACAGTAGAACTTCTTTCAAAATTGGAGTCAATCCTCTTAAACTCTACCACTGCTTTATCAACTAAGTTTACGTAATATTCTAAATACTTTATTGTCATTTTGGCAATGTTCACAGCATCTTCACCAGGGATAGATTCTATCTCAAGAAACCACTGTCTTCCCTCATCCATAAGAAGAACTCCTCAGCCATTCAAGTTTTAAAATAAGATTGAAGCAATTCACTCATATCTTCAGGCTCCACTTCTAATTTTAGTTCTCTTACTCTTTCTACTGTTATAGGAGATAGAAAGAAATTATTTGGGCAGACGGGGTAAAAAGAGTCCCCAGCAGAAAACTTTCCATCTAACAAAAAAGAAACTCAGAAATCCCTTTCTAACCTCATGCAGTTCACAGAAATCACTTCTCTTCTAACAAAGAGAAGCCAGGAAGATTTACCCCACAACAAGGCTGCTTCATTTCGGGGGCTCACCTGGAATTAGAAGGTGAATGCATCGGAAAAGTGAGTAAAGGAGCAGACTCTCTACTTTCATTTCTAAGGCTTCTTGTACTCAGTTTTTATTCTCTCAAAGAACTATCCAAAAAAAAAAAAAAAAACTGAGCATCTGTCAGATGATTAATGAGTCATGAGGGCTAGCAGCCAGTCTTGAAGACTCAAATGTGAGGTTTGCTGGGAAGGACTTAGTCAATCCCCCAGTACCCTAAGGGTGCTAGGAATGTTGGCTCTGTCCAAACCAGTTTCCGTTCATGGAGCACTTTGCCACTGTGTGGGGCTGGAATAGGTCCTGCGGCAACTGAGGATTTCTGACCAGGACTACACTCTGTTGTTGTCCAAAGGCTCCTGGACTGAACCCAGCCTCCAACTGCCTGACTGGGTGTCAGTCACAGGATCTCCAAGCTTTCCTATTGCAAATCTTATTTTCCTCCTTTCCTTTCTGCACTCACCATGTCTCCCCATCCCTTCTCTATATGCAATGTGGCAGGAGTTTTTACAGCCCTGGGAAATAATTCAATTAGGCAGGCTTAGCAACCAGGAATGCAGGTCAAGGGATTGCTGTTTTTGTGCCTTTCTAGAGACAGGGGAATTTCATATTCCAGATCTCAAAGACTATTTAACTCCTAATGATAACACTTCCTGGGGTTGGGTAGAAGGTTATTCCCCACCCCAGTGAATGTCCCTCTTTCCACCTAGGCTGTTTCTTTTTCCATGTGAGGAGCCAGCACTGCCTAGTCAAACTGGATAGTCTCTCTACGAGGCAAATTAACTTTCTCCTGCTAGGATGTCTGCTTTGGGGACAGCTTGCTATATGTCAGACTTCCATTTCCATCCTTTGTTTAGAGAGCATGTGGAGGCAAAGTTACTGCCGGGTATTTCAAGGCTTACAGCGCCACCTACTGGAATGGGAATCCTCTCCATGGGGAACCTTGTTTGCCCTTGGCCAAAAGCCTCTAGCTTTCCAATTCTTCTCCCTTTTACGTCAGTCTGTTAGAGACCAAACCTATGTTCCCTCTGCGAGCAGGAAAACTCTGCTTTCAGCAGTGAGAAGAAAAATGTCCTCTATAACCAAATTTTAGTTTCAATACTCACTCCATTAGCAGTAAGGCCACCATTGGACCCTTATGTTTTCTTAAGATACCTATTACGCCTACAACTAGAATGGCATCTAAATAGAAAGGGGATTTTATGTATGAAAGCCAACTGGAACCACCACCTAAGAATGAATTCTCTAGTCTGGTCTATAATAGCAGAGTATAAAGCTCAGTCCAGTACACTCCTTCCATTAAGGGGCTTTGCTCAAATGCAACTGTTACATAATCTCTCCTGAGACCCATCCATCAAGGAGCCATGCAGGTCACCCAAGGATTAGAGGCCAAAGGGCAATCACCAGGCAGAGGACTAAGGTCACATGGGTAAGCGTGACTAGCCCCACTGATTACTTCCTCTAGTACCATGTTTGAGGGTCACACCTGAAAACATGGGTGGCAATTATGTTGCCAGGACTCGAGGACCAAGGAGGGAGAATAGTTGGTGGGGGCACCCCCACTGTCTTCCCCTGCACCCTGGGTCACACTAAAAAGAACAAGGAGACTGAGGGACACCTCTTCACTTGTCTCTTTTCTACAATGGGTAGCAAGCCATCTTTGGCCTGCACTCCTCTGGAGTGCATTTTGAACTCCTTTGACCCGAAAATTCTTAAAAAAAAAAAAAAAAAAAAAAAAAGTGGCTCATTTTGTTTTGCACAAGGAGACATCTTATTACCATGGTCTTCTTACCATCCTGGGAATGAACAAACCTGACTTGTGGAAAGGAGCCTTAATTTTAATATTATCCAACTATTAGATCAAACATTGCACAATCAACTCAGCCCACTTAGCAATCAAATCAGGCAGGTCTGTGGAAAGTAGTTCCCCTAAGTCAGAAGAGCAAGTTTTGGAGAAGCCATTGGAGGTGACTTCTAAGTGCCCCAGTCCTTCCAGTTTCCCTCATCTGGGGCCCCCTCCAACTGCACCATCAGCTCCTCTAGCTCCACCATCTCCAACGCTCCCCTCTGCCCCAGTTTCACTCCTACTCCTATAAGAAATGCCAGATGGAAGGGGCACCACTAGGGTTCCAGTTCCCTGCTTATTGTAGGACCTTAGACAAAGGGGAACACAGGCAGGTTCTCTGACCATCCTGATAAATATATGCAAGCTTTCCAAAATTCAACCCAAGTGTTTAATCTTACATGGAGAGAAGTTATGCTGCTTCTAGGCCAAACCCTCACTGCAGCTGAAAAGAAGCCAGCTCTTCAAGCAGCAGAAAAGTTCAGAGATGAACAACATGTCTCCTATATTAGATCAAAAAGGAAAAGGGGACATAAGGAAGGTGAGGAAGTAATGGAAAAACCATTCCCAATAGGTAGAGAGGCTATACTTCTTGACAATCCTGACTGGATTCCCTGTGACCCCATAGATGAATGGAAAAGGAAACACTTTTTAATGTGTATATTAGAGAGCCAAAGAAGGACTAGGATTAAACCTCTTAATTGCTCTAAACTGTCCTTGTTGAACCAGAAACCAGATGAAAATCTCCCTGCCTTTTCAGAAAGGGTGAGAGAGGTTTTAATAAAACACACCTCCTTGTCTCCCAATTCAATAAAGAAAAGGTTCATTACTCAGAAAGCCCCTTATATTGGAAGAAGTTGCTGAAACAGGCCCTGTCTAAAAATCTTCCTAGTTTTTCTCTCTCAAGTTGAAACTTTGCAGTGTGTAAATGACACTGTCCTCTGTGCGTAATAATAACAATATTATGATTTGGTTGGGACTAAGGAGGTCTCAGGAAGGCTCTAAGACTCTCTTCAATTGCTTAGCTGAAAGGGGATATAGAGTCTCAAAATCTAAAGCTCAGCTCTGTCAGACTTCAGTAAAGTACCTAGATCTAGTCTTATTAGAGGAACTAGAGCACCAGGTGAGGAAAGGATTAAGCCCATTTCCTTTAAGAGTTAAGGTGATTATTGGGCATTACTGAATTTGGTAGACTGTGAGTACCTGGGTACAGGGAAATGGCTCACCCTTTATACCACCTCATAAGAAAAACTCAAAAAGTTAAAACTCACCCGCTCTCCCACTTAGGAATCTGAGGCTCAAAAAGCCTTTAACCAGCTAAAGCAAGCCTTACTTAAAACACCAGCCCTCAGTCTTCCCATAGGGAAAGTATTCAGTCTCTAGGTATCAAAAAGGAAGGAAATGGCCCTGGAAGTTTTAACTATGGTTTGAGGTCTGTATCAACAGCCATTGAGTTACTTAAGCAAGGGACTTAACGTGGTGGCTAAAGTATGGTCAGGCTGCCTCCTGAAAAGTGCAATTGCTGTCATGGTTTTGCTGGTGTCAAGGGCCACTTGATTAACCATGCAGAATAACTTAACTGTTTACAACCCACACAATATAACAGGACTGCTGTCCTTTAAGGAAATGCTCTGGCTAACAGACAATTGCCACGTCAAGTATCAAGCTTGGCTGCTAAAGGATCTGCAGTCCAGTTAAAAACCTGCCCTTGCCTGAGCCCAGTCACTTTCTCCCAGAGAAAACTGGAGAACCTAAACGTGATTGTGAACAGGTAGTGGTGCAAACTGGGGGAGAAAAATGGCAAGAATCACTGTTTACATTCTCTTTAAAGTTTTAATTAACAAAAAAGGATTTTCTAAAGAGAACTCAGATTAATTGAAAGTGGATATCCAAGCTATGGGTATATTTTAAAAGCCTTTATGTTTTTCTCTTCATAGATCTAGGTTTCCTGGAAAAGATTTTTTTTCAGTCGACTGAATTACTTTTTTTTCACTGTCCATGAAAGACCCTAGCATATCTTCTGGTGGCCTGGGACTCCTTAGAAAAACAGAAAAGGTGCAAATCTCATTTTGGAAAAAATCTGTTTTCATCATGGAACCCCTGGAATCAGAGATGAGTAAGTACCTCTCAAAATCTGTCTTTATCTTCTGGCTACGCTTGGTTATTAGGCCCTGGAAACTGTCTTCCTAGCCCTGTTCTTAAAGGGTCTCATCAGCAGGCCAATAATCCAACTGGAAAATTAACAAATGAAAAATCTTATAACCACTGGATCTTCTTCTGTTTGTCTGTGTAGTTACATATGTGCTATGCATGCAATGTCTATTTTTAAAAAGCTCTAATTAGTTGCCCTAAGAAAAATAAGCACTTAAATCAAATATTTTTAAGGGAAAAGTAAAAGCTGTGGTACTTTTCAGTTCATGCAACTTTAATCTTTAAAAATAAAAACTGCCTTAGGAATTATTGGTAAAATACAAATGTCTTCAAGGTGTAAAAATGTGGTCTAAATTTTGCAGGTCAGACACTAGGTTTTCTAAATGTTTTAAGCTTATGCACTGCTTCTTTGGCCTTTAAAAACTGTCAACTTACCTGCTTCACAATTAGTAAGGCCTAGGAATATATGGAAGTAACAACAACCTTAACTATGCTAAAAGAAGTCAAACTTTATCTGCATCTAGCACATAATTAAAATAACCTACCAGGTTTTACATTAAAGTTAAAAATTGCTAAGAGCTATGACATGTAATTGAGACTACTAAACATGGATTTGCATGCAAGGCATGTAAAAATCCAGTAAAAGGTGTTTTTAGTTAAAGATTATAAGAAGGCATGAAATGTACATTCTGTCTAGAAATAAAAAATTGTCTTAAATTAAGTGGAAGGTTTAAGCAAATTGTAAAAAGATTGTAAAAATTAATCTTGCAAACGAAACTCTGTGTGTGAAACTATTAACTAAATTCAGAAGGGCATTATATGGTTTGTTTCTGTAAAATTAAACTCTGAAATAAAAGTGCAATGAGGTTTTCTTAAGATGCCAATTCACTCTTTAGCAAAACTTGTCAAGGGTTAAACAGGTATGTAAAAATCTCACCTCATGGTCAAACTTGTTAATATTGAATAGAATTGTCTACAAGGTTTCATTAAAAATTAGGTTTAACGTTAATAGAAAACTAATGCAAGGGTAAAATTTATCTTTCTCTCTTGAACATGATTTTCATGTAATAGAAAAGGTTGATGAATATTTTTCAATTTTTCAAATTTTTGACTCATCGTTTTAAAAAAAATAAGTAACTTATGGTAATCTAAAATTTCATAATATCAAATGTTTTACATTTTGAACATATTTAACAGACTTCCCAAAATCAAACTTTAGTCTCAAGGTTTTCCTTCCTGACCCCTAGCTTTTGGGTACTACAGAGAGTCCCTGGAGCATTTGGAAGAGAGGTAAACAGGATTATTTAACATGAGTAGGTACATGGAATTGCCAAAATGATCTCTAATGCACGTCAGGTTATATCTTAGAGAATAATATTAAAATATGTTTCAAAACTATACAGGCTGTCTAAGTTCTAGTGTCTAAATATGTGCTATTAACACAATTAAGGTTGTTATGTTGGGTTATTGTGACCCACGGAAATAATCAAATTTGTGACTCATGCTCTTGACTGTAACCACCCTGGACATTTTGTTATTTACAGACAATTCTCTTGTTTTCATCTTCTTCAAAATAAAAAACAGTTTATAATCGTCTATGGAACTTTAATAGGTGCTCTTAAATGCAGGTTTCTGACAACAAAATGTACAAGACTCATAAAAGCTGAAATGTTTACCAATATCAAGTAGAATGAGTGTTAATGGAATGGACTGAGCTAATGGAAAGCTAAAGCAATTTTTTGACTTATTCTTGGAAATTGCTGATCCTTATTTTGTTTTTCAATGTCAAGGAAACTTGTCTTGAGCTACCTACAAGCTTTAATAATGAAGTAAGGTATAATCCTGTAAACAAGGTTTAAAACATGCTTGTTTCTCTCTGCTTGGTTCCTCTACAATTCAGAAACTGGTTGTAAGTATTCTTTATTTATAACAATATAGTTGTTTGCATCAGTGCAGTAAGAATCCATTTTATTTTGCAACAGGACACAATTGGGAAAACTGGTTGTTTTACCAAGACTTTGGCTGAAAGGGTGTGTTTCCCTTTAAGGAGTCAAGCTTCACTTGCAAAGCCAATAAAAGCCCCTTGGGAAACTGGCCTCATACCTTGTCTACATAGCCCCTGTACAAGGCTCCTAACCTGCAGTGAATTAAGAACGTCACTTTCTAACAGGCCTAGGAACCCCATGCTGTTGGAATCTCAAGAAGAAAGAAGTTTACCCAACTCACAGTTATTTGAAGGTACAAACCCATGGCTAGGCTGGGCTTTAAAAAGTTCTTTCTAAAATTCCTTGTGGAACAGAGTTCCATCAAAGCCAATCAAAAAGGCCATTGTAAAGGTGAAAAGGTGATTATCCTTGCTGTGCTTTATGCAAATAATCAGGCCAAGTATAAGACTAAAGTTTTTTTGCAAACAGCTCAGTCCTGTCATAAGCTGTTTTTAATAAAAATGAGGATGAGAGAAAAATTATGTTTTAATACTTATCGTAAATGTTCTATGAACTTCTACTATCATTAGTTGTTTTTAAGGTTTTGCCTACATTTTAAACTAACTATGCTTGTTCCTATGAGCCAATCACAAATCTCCAACTTTGTTTTCAAAGAAAACAAATAGGGATGGGTAATGCTGGAGCAATGTTCTAGTTCTGGGCAATTATCCTAAACATCCTGCCAGATAACCTATAACCCAGAGATTTCCTTTCTTGGAGAAAGTAAGACCAAGGAAGCTGAACAAAGCCAAGCCCCATACACCCACTTACAACAGCACAAGCCATCTAAATGGTTCACAGGTATCAGACAAACTCTGTTGTCACGGTTATGGGCCTACAGTGCCCCCATTAATAATGGTAGTCTTAATACTCATATTTGGACCCTATATTCTAAACCTCCTTGTAAAATTTTTCTCTTCTCACCTAGAAACCATCAAGCTTCAAATGGTGCTGCAAATGGAGCTGAAAAAATGAAACCGCCATTTACATCTACCAGGGACACTTCGGTCGACCCTAGAAGGAGCCGTAGCTGCTGTTCCCCACACAACACACCCCTCTGGCAGGACGTAGTCAGAAGAAGTCATCACCCAACTTCTCCTAACAGTAGTTAGGGATTCTATTCCTGAGAGGCGAAATAAGTTATAGGGGATAGAAAGAAATTATTTGGGTAGACAGTCAGGGTGAAAAGAGTCCCCGGCAGAAAACTTTGTTTCTAACAAAAAGCAGCTCAGAAATAACTCCCTTTCTAACCTCATGCAGTTCAAAGAAATCACTTCTCTTGTAACAAAGGGCAGCCTGGAAGATCAGGCTGTAAAACACAGATAAAACAACCCGAGCACAGAAGAAGGGGGGGCGGTCTTCTGGGTAAGCACCAAATTTAACACTCACACAACGGGCCCCAGTAAAAACTGTGGGCCTTAATAAGCACAGTCTTTTCCCCTTAAGCACACTAAGATAGGGAATCTAGAAGTGGACACAGAGGGGGATGCTTGCAGCTATAAAAAGATGTCTAGGGACAGCCATAGAAAGTCTCCCTCACAAATAAGGAAAAAAAAAAATGGCAGCACAGAGTCTGCCTATGTGATCAAGGAATGGGGTGACAGCCAATAGAAAACTGCTCGAAACGGATAGCACACGTGGTCCCAATGAAATCTTTGGGCCTTAGGAAGATAAGACACCCCCTCCTAACTAGCCCACTTATAAAAACCCTGACATTGTTACTACAACTTGGCAACCCACTTCAGACCCCTCTCTGTGATAGAGAGCTGTTCTTTCCTTTTGCCTATTAAACCCCTGCTCCGATCTCACTGTGTGTGTGTGTGTGTGTGTGTGTGTGTGTGTGTGTGTATTCACAACCTTGATTTCCTTGGTCATGAGACCAAGAACCTCAGTATTTTCCCCAGACAACTAGGCCGCTTCACAAACATCTGCACTTACATCTTCCAATGAAGTCTTGAATACCTCTGTCATCCCTGAGGGCTGTAATCAACTTTTTCCAAACTCCTGTTGATGTTGACCTCTCCTGTAAGTCACAAATGTTCTTAATGGAAACTAGAATGGTGAATCTTTTCCAGAAAGTGTTCAATGGACTTTTTCCAGATCCATCAGATGAATCACTATCTATGAAACTGTAGCCTTACAAAAATGTATTCCTTAGAAAAAGAGACTTCAACATCAAAATTGATCCTTTATTCATGGGCTGCAGAATGGATGCTATCTTAGCAGGCATGAAAACAACAGGAATCTCCTGTACATCTCCATCACAGCTCTTGGGTGACCAGATGCATTGTCAATGAATACTAATATATTGAAAGAAATCTTTTTTTTTTCCTGAAGATTAGGTTTCAATAGTGGGCTTAAAATATTCAGTAAACCGTGCTGTAAACAAATGTGTTATCATCCAAGTTTTGTTGTGCCATTTGTAGAGCACAGGCAGAGTACATTTAGCTACTTTTTAAGGGCCTTAGGATTTTCAGAATGGTAAAAATGAGTGTTGGTTTCAACTGAAGTCACCAACTGCATTAGACTCTAACAAGAGGGTCAGCCTGTCTTTTGGCGTTTTGAAGCCTGGTGTTGATTTCTCTCTAGCTACAAAACTTCTAGACAGCAAGTTTTCCCTCTATGAGACTGTTTCATCTACACTGAAAATCTGTTATTTTCTTTAGCCAAACAACTTCCTCAATTATCTTAGCTGGATCTTCTGGACAACTTGCTGCAGACTCTAAGTCAGCTCTTGCTGCTTCACCTCGCTCCTTTATATCATGGAGACAGCTTTTTTCCTTAAATCTCATGAACGGACTTTGGCTAGCTTCCAACTTTACTTCTGCAGCTTCTTACCTCTCTCAGCGTTCATAGAATTGAAGGGAGGTAGGGCCTTGCTTTGGATTAGGCTTTGGCTTAGGGGACTGTTGTGGCTGATTTGATCTTCTAGCCCAACCATACAAACTTTCTTCCTATCAGCAAAAGACTATTTAGCTTTCTTACCATCCGTGTGCTCATTGATGTACCACTTTTAATTTTCCTCAAAACCTTTTCCTTTGCATTCAAGACCTGGATAACTGTTTGGCATAAGAGGCCTAAATTTTTGCCTTAGAGGTTTTCCACATGCCTTCTTCACTAAGCTTAATCGTTTCTCACTTCTTTTTTTCAGACAGAGTCTTGATGTGCAACCCAGGCTGGAATGCAGTGGCACATTCAAGGCTCACTGCAGCCTCAACCTCCTGGGCCCAAGTTATCCTCCTATCTCAGCATCCCTAGCAGCTGGCACTACAGGCACGCACTCGTATGCGCAGCTAATTTTTAAATTTTTTTGTAGAGATAAGGTTTTACTATGTTGCCCAGGATGGTCTCAAGCTACTGGGCTCAAGTGATCCTCTCAAGTAGGCTTCCCGAAGTGCTGTAATTAAATGTGCGAGCTAAGGCACCTGGTCCATTTCTAGCTTTTGATTTAAAGCTAGAGATGTGTGACTCTTCCTTTCACTTAAACACTTGCAGGCCATTGTTGGGTCATTGATTGGCCTAGCATGAATACGGTTGTGCCTCAGGGAATAGGGAGGCCCAAGGAGAGGGAGAGAAATGAAGAAATAGCCAATCAGTAGAGCAGTGAGAACACATACATTTATTAAGTTCACCCTTTTACATGGGCATGGTTTGTGGTGCTCCAAATCAATTATAATGAGAACATCAAAGATAACTGATCACAGATCACCACAACAGATATAACAATAATGAAAACATTTGCAGTATTGTAAGAATTACCAAAATGTGACACAGAGGCACAAAGTGAGCACATGCTATCGGAAAAACAGTGCTCAATGTGGGGTTGCCACAATTTGTTAAAAAAGAAATATCTGAGAAGCACAATAAAGTGCTATTAAAGGAGGTATCTCTGCATACCATCAACCTTCTACTATAATTTTTGAAGTTGATAATGGATCGTATTTTAAAAAAGAACAAAAAGAACATAGATCTAAATAATAATGTAAAGAACAATGTACTATATCATTTAATTCTAACAATAACCCTAGGAGGCAGGTTATTGCCCCCAGTTTACAAATGAGGAAAGTGATATTTAAAATGGTTAAATTACTTTCCAATTTTCACAGGAAGTAACGGTAGAAGCTGCATTCAAGTTGAGTCTGTTTTCTTCAGTGTCCATACGTATGTGATGCTCAGTTGTTTTGAATTGAGAAATGAGGAAAGAAAGTGTCAAGTGGGGTATAATTCATTCCAGGTGCCATTCATTAGGCAGTTTCATTTACCTGGAATAGGTTCCATCCCAAAATATCTGTTTACTATGTATCTGAAACCTCCTAGGCAATGCCATATTAAGGTGCAGCTCTATTTTCATCGTAAACAGAAACATTGTAACCATTTGTCTTTTAAAAATAAGCAACATTGCATATGACATTTCAGCTTTTTTAGAACTAGGTCTACAAGCTTTTTTAATATGAGTTTTTTAATTATTATAATTGATATAATAATTGTACAAGTTTATGGGATGCAGTGTGATGTTTCAATACATGTATATATTGCATAAGAATCATATCATGGTGATTAGTTTATCATTTCAATGTTTTGATGACTTTGCAAGATTCTTGTAGCTACCCTGAAATATATAATACATTACTAACAACTATAGTCACCCTACTGCACAATATGACACCAGAACGTATTCCTCTTATCTAGCAGCGTCTTGATACCAGTTGAACAACTTCTCCCCATTCCCACTCTTCTCCTCTCTCACCAGTCTCTAGTAATTATTATTCTACTCTGTATTTCTAGGAGCTGAGAGGAACAGAGCTAATAGGAGAGTTTATTGAGTATTAACTTACACCATCAGAAGGTCTCACAATAGGCTGTCTGCAAGCTGAGGAGGAAGGAGAGCCAGTCTGAGTACCAAAACTGAAGAACTGGGAGTCCAATGTTGGAGGGCAGGAAGCATTCAGCAAGGGAGAAAGATGTAGACTGGCAGTCTAGGCCCGTTTTGCCTTGTCACATTTTTCAGCCTGCTTTATATTCACTGGCAGATAATTAGATTCTGCGCACCAGATTAAGGGTAGATCTGCCTTCCCCAGACCACTGACTCAACCGTTAATCTCTTTTGGGCAACACCCACACAGACACACCCAGGATTAATACTCTATATTTCTCAATCCAATCAAGTTGACACTCAGTATTAATCATCACAAGTCCACCCCTTGAAAACTTGAACACATAGACATGTTCTGAGATCATACATAATCTTCAAATAAAGAAAATAATAAAGTTATATTTATGTCTAACATAATACACCTATCCTTTGTACAGGCGAAATGGCACCAATCCCAACACAAATACTATTACATAAAGTTAACTATATTTAAATGCTGATATGAAGTCAATAAATCATGTCACATGATAAAGGAAAAGGAAATAAAGATATTTTCTTAGTGCAAGTGTATACATGCACAAACATGTTTTTAACAAATGAAGGAGTAAATATTCATCACACAGTCCTCGTTTCTGCAGCTGGTACATGATCATAGCTGGTAATGATGACTACCTTTTTTTTCTACCCATTCCGTATTCCCATTGCCTTCAGCAGGCACCTCAGCATTTTTTTTTATCCTGGTAGAGTCACCTAAACCTTCATTCCTGAAGGGTCTGGATCATTTGTAGTCCTGCCTGAATTGTTTAGGCTGTTGTAGTTTCCCATTGACCTTAATCACAGGGCAAGTAATACTAAGAGACACCCTAATGGATCTCCCAAATTCCATGCATACTCCTCTTTACTTCCGTTGTGGAGTAGTAGACTGACTTCATCTTGATAGTATGGGTCAATCACCCCAGCCAGCACTGTAACTCCTTTCTTAACCTGTTAACTTAAAGGTAGCAAGAGCCCAAAGTGTGCAGGTGGCGATCTTAACTTCAAGTTCAATGGAATTATTGCTGTGTCTCCTGGTGGAACTAAGACCTCTAGGCAAGCAGAAGGTAATGTCGCAGGTACAGGAAGCAAAAGTTTTACTAGTGGATCACGAGGGGTGATGGTGAGCATTGTCACTACCACTTCCAACCCTTGATTCCTGGACTAGTAAATCCTGGCTATGACAGAAACAGTACTATACATTGGACACTGATTCAGAGCATACTGGAGAACTTTGCCCCAGCCCTGCAGAGCATTGTCCCGTAGTTGGTGTTGTAATTGTGACTTCTAAAGGCCATTCCACCGTTCTATCAATCCAGCTGCTTCAGGATGATGGGGAACATGGTAAGACCAGTGAATTCCATAAGCATGAGCCCATGCTGTGTGGAATACCATGATAGTGAATAAGGCATTCCGTGAATCCACAGATGGTAGTCTTGGCAGAAGCATTGCATGCAGGATAGGCAAACTCATATCTGGAATAAGTGACTATTCCAGTGAGGACAAACCTCTGCCCTGCCATGATGAAAGAGGCCCAATATAATCAACCTGCCACCAGGTAGCTGGCTGATTACCCCAAAGAATGGTGCCATATTGAGGGCTTGGTATTGGTCTCTGCTGCTGGAAAACTGGGCACCCAGCAGTGTCCATAGCCAGGTCAGCCTTTGTGAGTGGAAGTCCATGTTGCTGAGCCAATGCATAACCTCCATCCCTGCCACCATGGCCTTTGTTCATGGGCTCATTTGGCAAGGACAGGGGTGACTGGGGAAAGAGGTCAAGTGGTGTCCAGAAAACGGGTCATCCTATCCACTTGGTTATTAAACTCCTCCTCCACTGAGGTCACGCATTGGTGAGCACTCACATGGGATACGAATATCTTCACAGTTTTTGGCCACTCGAGAGGTCCATCCCCATACCTCTTCCCTAAATTTCTTTGTCACCTATTTTCCAATGATGCTTTTCCAAGTCCCTGACCATCCAGCCAAACCATTGGCTAAGCCTCATGAATCAGCATATAATCGCACACCTGGCCATTTCTCCTTCCATGCAAAGTGCACAACAAGGTGCACTGCTCGAAGTTCTGTCCACTGGGAAGATTCTTCTTCACCGCTGTCCTTCAGGGATATCCTAGTAAGGGGCTGTAGTGCTGTAGCTGTCCACTTTTAGATGGTGCCTGCCTATTGTGCAGAACCATCTGAACCAGGCCCTAGTCTTCTCTTCCTCGATCAACTGATCATAGGCAACTCCACATGAGGCCATTGTTACAGGCTGCGGGAGAGAAGGCAGGGTGGCTGGAGTGGAGTCATGGGCATTTAAGCTAATTCCCCATGTAACTTACTTGTGCCTTCAGGTCCTGCTTGAGCGAGCCTGATCATATATGTAAAACTTCCATTTGATGATGGAATGCTGCTGTGCATGACCCACTTTATGGCTAAATGGATCAGAAAGCACCCAGTTCATGATAGGCAGTACAGGTCACATGGTGACTTGATGACCCATAGTCAAATGTTCCTTTTCCACTAAAGCCCAGTATCAGGACAAGAGCTGTCAGATGGCAGTGTCTTGATATAAAATCCTAGAGGCCTCTGCTGTAATTTACCTATGTGAGCCTGCCAAAGGCTCCAAACAGCAACCCCATCTGCCACTGAAACCTCAAGCACCATTGGATCTGCTGCGTCATATGTCCCAAGTGGCAGAGCAGCTTGCACAGCAGTCTGGACCTGCTGCAGAGGCTTCTCCTGTTCTAGACCCTACCCAAAACTGGCAGCCTTTGGGAATCACTGGATAAATTGTCTAGAGTAACACACTCAAATGAGGAATGTGTTGCCTCCAAAATCCAAACAGGCTCACTAGGCGTTGTGCTCCTTTCTTGCTTGTGGGAGGGTCAAATACAGCAATGTATTCTCTACCTTAGAAGGAATATCTCAACAGGCCTCAAATCACTGAACCCTTAGAAATTTTACTGAGGTAGACTGTCCCATAATTTTAGTCAGATTTATTTCCCATCCTCTAGTATGCAAATGTCTCCAGTGTGTTTACTACTTCTTGCTCACTGGATCCAATCAGCATAATGTCATCAATGGAATGGACCCATGTGATATTTTGTGGAAGCAAAAAGTGACCAAGGTCTCTCCAAATAAGATTTTGACACAAAGCCGGAGAGTAGGTATACCCCTGAGGTAGGACAGTAGAAGTATACTGCTGGCCTTGCCAGCTGAAGACAATTTGGTTCTGGTGGGCCTTACAGACAGAAATGGAGAAATAAGCATTTGTGAAGTCAATGACTGCATACCAGGTACCAGGAGATGTGTTAATTTGCTCAAGCAATGAAACCACATCTGGTACAGCAGCTGCAATTGGAGTCACCACTTGGTTAAGCTTACAATAGTCCACTGTCATTCTTCAAGATCCATCTGTCTTCTGTAGAGGCCAAATGAGAGAACTGACCAGGGATGTAGTGGGAATCACCACCTCTGTGTCTTTCAAATCCTTGATGGTGGCACTAATCTCTGCAGTCTCTGCAGGGATGTGATATTGTTTTTGATTTACTATTTTTCTAGGTAGAGGCAGCTCTCATTGGCTTCCATTTGGCATTTCCCACCATAACAGCCCTCACCCTACCAGTCAGGGAGCCAATGTGTTAAGTATGTTTATGCCTATTATGCATTCTGGTACCGGGGAAATGACCACAGGATGAGTCCAGTGACCCATTGGACTCACTGTAAGTCATACCTGAGCTAAAACTCCTTTAATTACCTGACCTCCATAAGCCCTTACTTTAACTGAAGGACCACATTAACATTATGAGTCCCCTTGAATCAATGTCAGCTAAGAGCCAATATCCAGTAATCCCCGAATGTCTGATCATTTCCCTTTCCCCAGTGCACAGTTACCCTGGTGAAAAGCCAGTGGTCTCCTTATGGAGGGATGGGTGAAAGATTCACTGTATAAATTGTGAGTCATGTAGTGTTGTCCTTCTTCAAGGGGACCTGGCCTCCCCTTCATTCAAAAGGTTCTGGGTCTGTTAACTGGCTCAAGTCTGGAAATTGATTAAGGGGCCATGATTCTCTGTTTTTATAGTTCGAACTAGTCTTTTGTCCAAGCAAGCTACAAGTTTTCTGTTTGTATAATAGATAATTCGTCATTACTAAGTTAAACTCCAAACATCTCTGACCTCAGCAGAGGTAGCTGCACACTTTCAGTCCAAAATGAGCTGTCAGTTATCACAACGACATTTTGATGACTATGTTACCTTGTAATTAAATGTCTCAACAAATCTCTGCCTTTGATTGACAAGTAGTTAAGACTATCATTGATCACAGGGCAGTTTCTTTATATTTCAAGAATAATTTTCCTTATTTTCAGAAATAATTTTTTATCACTGAAGCAGAAAGGCAAGGCTTTAAAAATTTGAATGTCTTCAGTAATATATTTATGAATGTATGTCTGACACTGGTAAAATAAGGAAAATTCTGCTACATTAGATGTATCTGTTGCACAATCCATTGTCTTGCTGGAAAACTTGGATTAAGCAATTTCTATGATTTCTTTATTAGTATTATAGAACATATAGATAATTCCACTGCTTTTTTCTTCCAGGAAAAATTTTTCCATGACTGATGTAATAGAAAGCCCCAAACAATGGATTCCTGTATATGCTTTATGCTCTTTATTATTCTTACCATTCTTAATTCCAATGTGTTAATTCAGTATTCGAAGGGCAATATAGGTTACACATAACACAAACATTGTATTCTTTCTCTCTTTTTCCAGTTAACCTTCCTCAATAAGTGGACCACTAAAGGAATCCACTTCATACTACATTGTTCAGTATATGGCCATTAACTTTTGTACTGCTTCAGTTTGAAATAAAACTTTTCTTAGCTGGTGCTAAATGTTTATTCTATTTTAATAATTTTTAAATCAAAGGAAACTGAATGAGCATAGAAAATGGCAAAATATCATTTTCATGTGCCATACCCTACCTAATATGACTACAAATAGTATTTCAAAACAGCTGAAACGGAGGACTTGAAATGTTCCCAACACATAGAAATGCTAAACACTCAGCATGTTGGATGCCCTTCTGGTTGACCATTACACATTCTATGCATGCAACAAAAGTTAACATGTATCTGACAAATATGTATAAATATGTACCAATAAAAAATTTAAAAATATACAATAATAATATCTAAAATAAGTTTTATGTTGTTACTGTCAGCCAACTGTGAATTTTATGGAAACCTACACACCCTTCTCAAAAAGCTGACAGATGGAGGAGGTCAAAGGGGGAGAAACGCCACAAATGGCCCTGATTTTAAGCTGAGCTCTATCTGGATGCATACAATTTGAAAATTTTTGCTTCTTTATTTTAACTCACACTGACATTTTTTTCCACGTTATGAAATAAACTTGACATCTCAGAATATGAAACAAATTTGGGGTGGTAGTCACCCTTTTCTTCATTGTAGGTGAAACAAACCCAGACTGCCTATGGGTTTGTTTTACCTACAATATGATTACTTAAGGAATATTCAGGTCAATGGGGAGCAACCATCACAGCTCCCCATTGTCCTGAATATACCCTAAGTAATCATATCTCAACATGCATATCTTTATGAGATGCAAAAAGAAATTTCATGGCTAACTTAGATCCAGCAAAGAAGAACTGAGCATCTACTTTGTGCTGAGCACGGTCAGAGTCACTGTTAAGCTGAACATGATCTTTTATGCACATGTAACTGGATATAAGGAAGCTGAAGTAGAATGAAAACCCACTTATTGGGGGCATAGGAAAGTAAAGAGAACTGCATCACAGTGTAACATAACAGTCATAATAAAATTGTCTCTTATTGGTCATAAAAGACTGATCCATGGTAGCTTAATTATAAAAGGCAACCAATGTTATGCATTCTCCTTCAAAAAAGATACTGTGTATTCACAAATAACATTTGTGTAACTTACAAAGGTCAAGCTTAAAGCTACTAAAATGTTTGTATACAAATGAAAAATTGTTTTAAAAGAAAGATGCTGGCAGAGTAAAAAGGAACTTTCTAAACTCCACATATCCCAGAATCTAAGGTACAAATTAAGAAATAATGCAAGTTGACTATGGACTGAACTAAGAGAATACTTTGATTACGTTTCTTCTTAACCAATGAACAGGGTGGAGTGTCCTTATCCTTCAACAGCAGTTTCACAGTCACAACAAATTTTAAACTTAACTGTGGTTTACTTTAAACTTTTATGAAAATTATGTAAATCTAGTTATATGCCAAACGTGCAGAAAGGCAAAAAGAAATATGAATTAGCCAAGCAGCTCGCAGCTAAAATAATTTTTGCCATCATTTTACAGGTTGCACCTGAACTCTGAAAACTTTTTTTGTGAAAATAATTCAGAGACACCTGGAATGATTGATCTAATTAGGTGCTTCTCAAAAGTATAAAGATCACCTTTACAAGAACATTTTGAAGAGCGAATTAAAGAATTGTAGATGAAAAGGACTTAGTTTGGGGTTCTATTGAAATAGTACTACTCCTTGTGGCTATATTGTCTTTAAGCTAAAAACCGAAATTAGCTGCATAAGATGCATTTCACTCAGTTTATTCTATTATAAAGACATCAACAAAACTACTTGGACATTTATCTAGGAGGCCACTGAGAGATCATCAGAGCAAACAAGAGAATTCAGAAGGTTATTTGTAAGCCTCTCTTAACTACATATTCATATTATGTGTGCAGAAAAAATAAAGTTAAAAGAGGAAGCAAATATAATATAATACGTGTTCTTAAATTGGAAATCAGCTTCTAACAAAAATTCTAAAAAAGAAAAACAGAAACTGGAGGTAGACCAAGAAGGTCAAAACACCACTGGAAACTATGGAAATATATCGTTTCGGATGACAGCCATTGTACGAGCCATCTCTATCTAATGATGCTGCAACAAACTAACACATTCAAACATTTCTATGGCTCGAAAGCAAAACCAATACAAGCAGTGTGCTCAGGAACCATATTATACCCTCATATTATGAAACGAATACCTATAACATGGAAGCCAATTCATTTATACAAATGTCACTTCAATACTAGGAAGAAGACAAGGAGGTTCACTGCTGGCCAGACCTGAGTCACCTGTGGAAGTATCTTGTCAAGTTTTATATCTCATTCTTAGAGTAAACTATATATCCCAATTTCCCAGAGACTGCTTCCTTGTTTATGCCAGTTGTTGTAACGTAATTATTAATAGTGGTCACTTTCACTTTCAAAAGTGTTCCAGTTTGGAAAATTAAGTATATGATTTCCCTACTAATATCCCATTGACTATATATAAATGTCTACAACTACCTGCTAGAGGAAGTATTTTTACTTGCTTCTTTATCCAAAGATTGTACTTCTGATAACCATATGAATAGAGCATGAAACATTTTCTACACCAACGTAATATGGTGTGACCATTGAACATTATCAGTCACAATTCAGCTACCCCCAATTTAACACACTTAGCCCCTAATTCACTTGTAATAGAGTAATTTCACAGCCTTATACAATCTGACTGCTTTCCAATAAATTATCTTTTGGCCATTACTCTTGTCAGGAAGAGATTTCATTTAGCAGGCTTCTAAAATGTTCTCCACAAAATTATGTAATCACAGTACCACCTATTCCTATTAGAACGAACCTCCTGTGATGGGGTTACTATATACTTTGGTGTTCAGACAGCTGCTCACAGACCACTGTAACTGACAAATTAATTTTTTACAGCAGAAAACAGAAAGGTACTCGCTATCACTGTGTAGTGATGGAGGTTGTATCAGATTATAGTGAGAACCAGATGTGACCCATGGGCTGAGAATTTGGTCTGGTTTGTCCTTTGACCTTTGGAAAGAATGTCCAAAGCAATGTCTTAGGAAGATCGAAGGTATTTTTTTCTCTAATCCCATAATATTCTGCGAATCGAGCTAGTTACCCTTTTATGCATTAGCCAGACCAACAGTTTCTATATGTACAATTGTAGTGTTTTTCATTGCCTTAAGTACTCTTATTATATTTCTCTATAGGACTATATATGTTTCTATACATTACTCTGAAGCCAGAAAAATTATATTTGCATATGTGTGCATGCATATGTATATTATGACATGTGTTTGTAAATATGTGCTACTCCGTTTCCTAGTTCACTGTCTACAAACAAGATACTACAAGTCATATCTATTCTTTTATCTTTTGTGCACAATCTATACATGTCCCCCACAACCTTGATTCTCAAGAATGATCTGCCATAACAAAATGCATAAGCCTAGGAAAATGCTGTAAAGTCTCCAGGACATAGGTAGTAAATTTTACCAAATATTTTTGAGAATCATTTTTAATCAAAGTGATATGTACTTATAGATCTCAAAATGCATTTGAAATAAAAAGTATTCTATTTGTATTCATTTTAGAGACAAACCAAAAGAAAGTACATAACAAAGAGGGTCTAAAATTTAATTGTTGTCTGAAATAAATTTATAAAATATACTGTCTCTAATTCTTGCATTTTTAGGCAAACTTGAACATGGGATTTCTAATAAGAAAGATTAATGTTGACTTATATAGCTGAGGTGATATACTTGTCACAAATTATATCAAATACGTCATGAATTAACTTAAAAGATTTTATATATAATTTTCACAAATAATTTTTGATAAAAAAGTTAAATTATTATTGCATCCAAAATTTTGATTAAATCTTCAAGACAAGATGAATAGGTTTCACCAATCATCTTCCCAACCAAAGGATACCAATTTAACAACTATCTACACACACACCCCACTTCAGAAGAACCAAAAATCAAGTGAGCACTCATAGTACCTGATTATAACTTCAAAATTACTGAAAGAGGCATTGGAAAGGTACGAAAAAACAGTCTTGAATCTCTAATGCCATCCCTCCAAAATCCCCCTAGCACCTCTGTCTTTGAAGGCTTATCGTGGAGACCATTTCTGTGTTTAGGGAGAGGGAAATCATAGCAATTGTGAGGCATCGAACTCAGTGTTGCCCTATTAGAACAACAACAACAAAAAACTGACAAAACTCAGCTGATGCCCAACCAAGGAGGGAGCATTTAAACCAGCCATAGTTAGAAGGGAATTGTCAATCCCGGTGGTCCAAACTTGAGTCCCCACAAACCTCACCACCATGGGCTAAAGTGTTCTGGGTTCGCAAATAAACTTGAAAGACATTCTACAACAAAAGGATCACAACTCTTAAGCAAGCCAAAGTGTTAAACTGGGCCCAGAGAGAGTGAACTGGGTGCAAATGAAATCTACTTAGACACCAACCAAACCAGCTAAGGGAATGCCGACACCAACCCTCCCCTAACCCCAGGCTGCACAGCTCGCAGTTCCAAGAGATTCCCTCCTTTCACTGGAGGAGAGGTGAGAAAAGAGTGAGGATGACTTTGTCTTTCACCTTGAATACCAGCTCAGTCACAGCAGAATAGGTCACTGGTCAGTCATGAGGCACCCTATCCAGGACCTTGCTCCTGAGCAACATTTCTGGACACACCCTGGCCATAAGGGAAACTTCTGCCTTGTGGGGAATGACTGAGTCCTGGCAGAAGTCACCACCTGCTAACTGAAGAGCCCTTGGTCCCTGAATAACCGGCAGTGATACCCAGATACTACATCAAGGGCTGTGAGACACTGAGACTTGCTGAATTCAGGTGAGACTCGACACATTCCCAGCTATCATGGCTACAGGGCAAGAATTCTTCCATTTGAGAAAAGTGGAGGGAAAAGTAAATGAGACTTTGTCTTGCACCTTAGGTACCACCTCTGCCACAGAGTAATAGAGCATGAAGCAAGCCTTTGGGGGGGCCTTATTCCAAGACTTGGTTCTAGGTACAGCATTTCTGTACCTGCCTTGGGCAAGAGGGGAGCCTACTGCACTGAAGTGTGAGTCCCAAGTCAGGCAGCATTCAACACAAGTTGAGTGAACAGCCTTGGGGCCTTAAGAAAACATCAGTGGTCATCTGGCAATACTCCCTGTGGGCCTGTGGTATTGGTAGCCACTAGGTGAGGCTCCTCTCCATTTAAGAAGGGGAGTGAAGAGTGAAAAGGACTCCGTCTTGTGGTTTGAGTTCCAGGACAGCCACAGTACAATAGAATATAAAGTACACTTCTAAGGATGTGACTCTAGTGCATGACTCCCAGACAGCACCTCTGGATATGCCAGGGGCCTGGTGGAGCTCATGACTCTGAAGTGAAGGACACAGGGCTTGAGGCTTTTCTACCTGCTGATCGCAGAGCCCCTGGGCCTTGAGCAAGCATAGGCGGTAACCAGAGAGGGGTTACAACAGGCCTTGGGTGAGACTCGGTGCTGTGGTGGCATCAGGTCTGACCCAGTGCAGTCATAGAAGTGGTGGCCATAGAGGTGCTTGTGTCACTCCACCTCTAGCTTTAGGTGACTCTGAACAGAGAGAAAGAATTTTTTGCTTGGGAGATACTACGGGAGAAGAATAAAAGACTCTGCCCTAAAAATCTGGAGAATTCTCTGGAATCTTGTCCAAGACTGTCAAGGTGGTACTTCTAGGGGTCTGCAAGAGTCACAGAGCTACTGGGCTTAAGGTAAGGTGCTCCCTAAAGAACTTACAGCTTAGATTGTAACACCCAAGTCCTTTCAAATATCTGGAATGCCATCACAAGAAGGATAGGTACAAACAAATACAGACTGAGAAGGCTACAAAAAAAATATCTAACACTGCAATGCCCAGACACTGAGGAATATATACAAGCATCAAGACCTTCTAGGAAAACATGACCTCATCAAATGAACTAAATAAGGCACCAGGTACAAAAACTGGAGAAACAGAAATATGTGACCCTTTAGATAAAGAATTAAAATAGCTATTTTGAGAAAACATAGAAATTCAAGATAACACAGAGAAGGAATTCAGAATTCTATCAGATAAGATTAATTAAAAGGTTGAAATAATCAAAAATAATTAAACGGGAATTCTGGAGCTAAAAAAACTGCAATTGGTGTATTAAAGAATGCATCAGAGTCTTAATAGTAGAATCAATCAAGTAGAAGAATAAATTCATGAGTTTCAAGACAGGCTATTTAAAAATACACAGTCAGAAGAGAAAAAATAAAAAAAAAGATAAAAACAATGAAGCAAACATACAAGACCTAGAATATAGACTCAAAAGGGCAAATCTAAGATTTATGGCACTTAAAGAGCAGGCAAAGAAAGAGGTAGTGTTAGAAAGTTTTTTCAAAGGGATAATAACAGATAACTTCCCAAACCTGGAGAAACACATCAATATCTACATACCGGAAGGTTATAGAACACCAAGTGGATTTAATCTAAAGAAGACTAACTCACAGCATTTAATAATCAAATTCCCAAAGGCCTAAGATAAAGAAAAGATAGCAAAGGCAGCAAAATAAAAGAAACAAATAACATACAATGGATCTCCAATACATCTGGCAACAGACTTTTCAATGGAAACCTCACAGGTCAGGAAAGAGTGGCATATATATTTAAAATGCTGAGGGAAAAAATAAAAACATTTACCCTAGAATAGCATATCTGGCAAAAATATCCTTGAAACATGAAGGAGAAATAAAGACTTTCCCAGACAAACCAAAGCTGAGCGACGTCATCGACAACGGACCTGTTCTAAGTGACATGCTAAATGGAGCGCTTCGATGAGAAACAAAGGAACATTAATGAGCAGTAAGAAATCATCTGATGGTACAATCTTTACTGGTAATAGTAATTACAGAGAAAAACACAGAATATTACAACACAGTAACTATGGTGTGTAAATACTCTTACCTTATATAGAAGCACTAAACAATGAATGAATCAAAAATAACTACAACTATATTTTCAGACATAGTAAAATAAGATTTCAATAGAAATAACAAAAACTTTAAAAGTTGGAGAATGAAGCTAAGGCATAAAATTATTGTTAGGTTTTATTTTTGCTTGTTTGTTTGTTTCCAAGTTTATGCAGAATAAGTTGTCAAGAGCTTAAAATAATGGTTTATAAAATAAAATTTGCAATCCCTATGTTAACCTTAAAGCAAAAAAATATAAGGGGTACAAAATATATATATAAATCAAGAAACTGAACAGTATGACCAAAGAAAACCACCTTCACTAAAAGGAACACAGGTAGGAAAAAAAGAAGGTGGAGAATACCACAAACTACCAAAAAGCAAACAATAAAATGACAGGAGTAAGTCCTTACTTACCACTAATAGCAGTAAATGTAAATAGACTAAACTCTCCAATCAAAACAGAGACTGGCTGAATGGATGGAAGAACAAGAACCACTGATTGGTTGCCTATGAGAAACACACTTCACCTATGAAGACAAACATAGACTGAAAATAAAGGAAAGGAAAAAGATATGCCATGCCAAGGCAATTGAAAAAAAATAGCATGAGTAGCTACACTTGTATCAGAAAAACTAGATTTCAAAGAAAAAACACTATGAGAGACAAAGTCACTATATAATGATAAAGGAGACAATTCAGCCAGAAAAATACAACAATTTTAAATATATATACACCCAACACTGGAGCACTTAGATACACAAAGAATATATTATTAGAGCTAAAGCGAGGAGAGGCCCCAATACAATAATAGCTGGAGACTTCAATACTCCACTTTCAGCATTGGACAGATCTTTCAGACAGAATATCAACAAAGAAATATTGGATGGACTTAATCTGTATTATAGGACAAATGAGTATAATAGATATTTACGGAACATTTCATCCCACTACTGCAGATTCCTTTACTCAGCATGTAAATCATTATATATATAAAGACCATATCTTAGGTCATAAAACAAGTCTTAAAACATTCACAAAAATTGAAATAATGTTACACATCTTCTGTCACTACAATAAAATAAAACTAGAAAACAATAACAAGAGGTAATTTGGAAACTATATAAATACACAAATTAAATGATATGCTTTTGAATCACCAGTAGGTCAATGAAATAATTAAGATAGAAATTGAAAACTATCTTAAAACAAATGATAATAAAAACACAACACAGCGAAACCTATGAGATAGAGCAAAAGCAATACTAAGAGCAAAGTTTATAGCCATAAGTGCCTACAT
>CAUYLG010036097.1:0-21030 GCA_963573385.1 Cacajao melanocephalus
CCATTGTGGAAGACAGTGTGGCGATTCCTCAAAGATCTAGAACCAGAAATACCATTTAACCCAGCAATCCCATTACTGGGTATATACCCAAAGAATTATAAATTGTTCTATTATAAAGACACATGCACACGTATGTTCATTAC
Source organism: Cacajao melanocephalus (assembly GCA_963573385.1). Classification (NCBI taxonomy): domain Eukaryota; kingdom Metazoa; phylum Chordata; class Mammalia; order Primates; family Pitheciidae; genus Cacajao; species Cacajao melanocephalus. Next base: position 144 of record CAUYLG010036097.1, read on the forward strand.
GGCACTGTTTACAATAGCAAAGACCTGGAGCCAACCCAAATGTCCATCAACAATAGACTGGATAAAGAAAATGTGGCACATATACACCATGGAATACTATGCAGCCATAAAAAACGATGAGTTCGTGTCCTTCATACGGACATGGATGAATCTGGAAACCATCATTCTCAGCAAACTGACACAAGAACAGACAATCAAACACCGCATGGTATCACTCATAGGCAGGTGTTGAACAATTAGAACATGTGGACACAGGGAGGGGAGCATCACACACTGTGGCCAGTTGGGGGGGAATGGAGAGGGATAAAGTAGGGAGAAATACCAGATATAGGCGATGGGGGGAGGAAGGCAGCAAACCACCTTGCCATGTATGTACCTATGCAACAATCCTGCATGATCTGCACATATACCCCAGAACGTAAAGTACAATAAAAAAAAAATGACCCTTTTCATAGAAGCTGAGACTTTGTTTAAAGTGAGAGGAAGGAAAATAACTTGGGAGACTGATCTGAGGAGTCAAGTGAGACAAATAATAAAGAATTTTAAAAAGCAGAGGGCTGGGCTTGGTGGCTCACACCTGTAATCCCAGCACTTTGGGAGGCCAAGGTGGACGGATCACAAGGTCAGGAGTTTGAGACCAGTCTGGCCAACATGGTGAAAGCCCGTCTCTACTAAAAATACAAAAATTAGTTGGGTTTGGTGGTATGTGCCTGTAATCACAGCTACTTAGGAGACTGAGGCAGGAGAATCACTTGAACCTGGGAGGCAGAGGTTGAAGTGAGCCAAGATGGCACCACTGCACTCCAGCCTGGGCAACAAAGCAAGACTCCGTCTTGGGGGAAAAAAAAGGCAATGCAAGGAGGCAGGAGGATGGGAGGATGTGAGAAGGGAATGGCTGAAAGAGGACTGCATGGGAGGCTGGAGAGAGCTCCAGAGACAAAAGACTGAAACTTTTATTCTCTCTCTCTTCCATGTGCTTGTTTTCCTCAGATGCTGCATCCTCATGTGCACATAAGTAGGAACATTTAGAAACACAGTATACCAGTTCCATTATTGGAAGAGAGGAATGGATTTCTTCCAAACACCAATATTACCAACATGTTTCCTTATATAATGAAGGAAGTTATGGGTAGTTTGAAGTTTTTCTATTATTTTCTTTTTTGTTACTCTGCTTTAGTAATTATAAATATTTTGACTCTGATCCAGGCATTTAAGAAGTAACTAGTGAGAAGTTTTTGAATCACTTTTGTATTAAGGGTCTTATTTATCCATGTGATGGAAACGAATAAAGAGAAAAAATTGCATGAATTTCATTTTATTGGGCCTGCTCTTATCTTTGTACAGGTGAATGGGTAACACATAAACAGAAAATTTTGAGTATAAATAGCTCCAGAGGGGAGCAAACAATTGCCCTGAAATTACAGGAGCCAATGACACAGTTAGGAGAGAAATACTTTGTAGTGTGCTCTGCTAAAACCGGATGTGGTTAAACACAAAACAATCCATCACAGAAGACTGAAGAACACATTTCCCTAAACAAACAGCACACAGAATCCAACTTTCATCAAAGTATTTTGAAAAGACTTCTATTGAGGTATACACAAGCCATGCTATGGACCTGAAAACAATGTGAGAATATCAATAGCGACCATTTAATTGTCATGCATACACTTTTCAAAAGAGCATCTTAACGAACACACCTAGATTTTGTGATGAAACATGAAATGCAATGATTAGCTGTTTCTAGGACTCTCAATAAGCAACCAGCAGATACAGTTGTGTGAAACCATTTTTTCCTTAAGCTAGGAATTTCCATTATATGTGTGTGTGTGTGTGTGTGTGTGTGTTCACTAATAGATACACTTTTAAAGCTATATAAAACCCAGGTATTCCAATACATCCTCACTTTCTAAATTATGTTTACAGTAGAGGATGCTATAGGCTTTGAAGCCACTGAAAAACAAGAACCATGTTGTGAGTTCCGCTGCAGCAGACTAAAACGTCCCTGCCCAGCAGCTCTGAACGGAACAACAGAGCTCCCAGCACAGCATTGGAGCTCTGATAAGCGACAGATTGCCTCCTGAAGCATCTCCCTGATCCCCATATATCCAAAGAGGCACCTCATAAAGGAGAGCTCTGGCTGACATTTGGCAGGTACCCTTCTGGGATGAAGATACCAGAAGAACAAACAGGCAGCAACCCTTACTGTTCTACAGCCCCTGCAGGTGATTCCCAGGGGGGCAGGGTCTGGAGTGGACCTCCAGCAGTCCCGCAGCAGAGAGGCCTAACTGTTAGAAGGAATACTGAAAAACAGAGAGAGAAACAGTTTCAACATCAACAGAAAGGACGTCCATTCAGAGACCCCATCCAAAAGTCACCAACTTCAAAGACTAAAGGTAGATAAATCCACGAAGATGGGAAGAAACCAGCACAAAAAGGATGAAATTACCAAAAACCAGAATGACTCTTCTTCCTTCAAGGGATCACAACTTCTCACCAGCAAAGGAACAAAACTGGATGGAGAATGAGTTTGACAAACTGACAGAAGCAGGCTTCAAAAGGTGGGTAATAACAAACCTCTCTGAACTAAAGGAACATGTTCTAACCCAATGCAAAGAAACTAAGAACCTTGATAAAAGGTCAGATAAAATGCTAACTAGAATAACCATCTTAGAGAAGAACATAAATGACTTAAGGGAGCTGAAAAACACAGCACAAGAACTTTGTAAAACATACAAAAGTTTCAAAAGCCAAATAGATCAAGCAGAAGAAAGGATATCAGAGATTGAAGACCAACTCAATGAAGTAAAATGAGAAGGCAAGATTAGAGAAAAAAGAGTGAAAAGAAATGAACAAAGCCTCCAAGAAATACGGGATTATATGAAAAGACCTAATCTATGTTTGATCAGTATACCTGAATGTGACAGGGAGAATAAATCCAAGCTAGAAAACACTCTTCAGGATATTACCCAGGAGAACTTCCCAACCAAGCCAGGCAGGCCAACATTTAAATCCAGGAAATAAAGAACACCACAAAGATAGTCCTCAAGAAGAGCAACCCCAAGGCACATAATCATCAGATTTACCAGGGTTGAAATGAAGGAAAAAATGCTAAGGGCAGGCAGAGAGAAAGGCTGGGTTACCCACAAATGGAAGCCCATCAGACTCACAGATTTCTCAACAGAAACCCTACGAGCCAGAAGAAAGTGGGGGCCAATATTCCACATTCTTAAAGAAAAGAACTTTCAACCCAGAATTTCATATCCAGCCAAACTAAGCTTCATAAGTGAATGAAAAATAAAATCCTTTATGGATAAACAATTGCTGAGAGATTCTGTCACCACCAGGCCTTCCTTCCTTGCAAAAGCTCCTGAAGGAAGCACTAAACACAGAAAGGAACAACCAGTACCAGCCCCTCCAAAAACATACCAAATGGTAACGACCATCAACACAATGAAGAAACTGCATCAACTAACAGGCAAAATAACCAGCTAGTACCAAAATGGTAGGATCAAATTCATATGTAATGATATTAACCTTAAATGTAAATGGGTTAATGCCCCAATCAAAATACACAGACTGGCAAACTGAATAAAGAGTTAAGACCCATCTGTGTGCTGTATTCAGGAGACCCATCTCATGTGCAAAGATACACATAGACTCAAAGGGATGGAGGAAGATTTACCAAGCAAATAGCAAAAAAAAAAAGCAGGGGTTGCAATCCTAGTCTCTGATAAAACAGACTTTAAACCAACAAAGATCAAAAGAGACAAAGAAGGGCATTACATAACAGTAAATGTATCAATGCAACAAGAAGAGATAACTATCCTAAATATACATGCACCCAATACAGCAGCACCCAGATACATAAAGCAAATTCTTAATGACCTACAGAGACTCAGAATCCCACACAATAATAGTGGGAGACTTTAATACCTCATAGCCAATATTAGATCAAGGAGACAGAAAATTAACAAGGATATCCAGGACTTAAACTCAGTTCTGGACCAAGTGGACCTAATAGACATCTACAGAACTCTCCACCCCAAATCCACAGAATATACATTCTTCTCAGTACCACAATGCACTTAGTCTAAAATTGACCACATAATTGGAAGTAAAACACTCCTCAGCAAATGCAAAAGAATGGAAATCATAACACAGTCTCTCAGATCACAATGCAATCAAATTAGAACTCAGGATTAAGAAATTCACTCAAAACTGCACAACTACACAGAAACTGAACAACCTGTTCCTGAATGACTACTGGATAAATAAGGAAACAAAGGCAGAAATAAAGATGTTCTTTGAAACCAGTGAGAATGAAGACACAATGTACCAGAATCTCTGGGACACATTTAAAGCAGTGTCCACAGGGAAACTTATAGCACTAGATACCCACAAGAGAAATGAGGAAAGATCTAAAATTGACACCCTAACTGCACAATTAAAAGAACTAGAGGAGCAAGTTCAAACAAATTCAAAAGCTAGCAGAAGACAAGAAATAACTAAGATCAAAGCAGAACTGAAGGAGGTAGAGACACAAAGAACCCTTCAAAAAATCTATAAATCCAGGAGCCGTTTTTTTTTTAAAGATCAACAAAATAGACTGCTAGCCAGACTAATAAAGAAGAAAAGAGAGAAGAATCCAATAGATGCAATAAAAAATGATAAAGGGGATATCACCACCAATCCCACAGAAATATAAGCTACCATCAGAGATTACTATAAACAACTCTATGTACATAAACCAGTAAATCTAGAATAAATGGATAAATTACTGGGTACTTACACCCTCCCAAGACTAAATCAAGAAGAAGTTGAATCCCTGAATACACTCATAACAAGGTGTGAAGTTGAGGGAGCAATTAATAGCCTATCAACCAAAAAAAGTCCAGGACCAGACGGGTTCACAGCCAAATTCTACCAGAGGTACAAAGAGAAGCTGGTATCACTCCTTCTCCAACTATTCCACACAATACAAAATGAGGGAATCCTCCCTAACTCACTTTATGAGACCAATATCATCCTCATACCAAAACCTGGCAGAGACATAACTAAAAAAGAAAATTTCAGGCCAATATCCATAATGAACATTGATGTGAAAATTCTCAATAAAATACTGGCAAACCAAATCCAACAGCACATCAAAAAGCTTATTCATCACGATCAAATTGGCTTCATCCTTGGGATGTAAGCCTGGTTCAATATATGCAAAATATAAATGTAATCCATCATATAAACAGAAGCAAAGACAAAACCCACATGATTATCTCAATAGATGCAGAGAAGGCCTTCGACAAAATTCAACAGCCCTTATGCTAAAAACTCTGAATAAACTAGGCATCGATGGAATGCATCAAAATAATAAGAGCTATTTATGACAAATCCAGAGCCAATATCACACTGAATGGGCAAAAACTGGAAGCATTCCCTTTCAAAACTGGCACCAGACAAGGATGCCCTCTCTCACCACTCCTATTCACCACTGTATTGGAAGTTCTGGTTAGGGTAATCAGGCAAGAAAAAACAATAAATGATATTCAATTAGGAAAAGAGAAAATCAAATTGTCTCTAATTGCAGACAACATGATTTTATATTTAGAAGACCCCATCATCTCAGCCCAAAATCTCCCTAAGCTTATAAGCAAATTCAGGAAAGTCTCAGGATACAAAATCAATGTGCAAAATCACAAGCATACCTATACACCAATGACAGACAGAGATCCAAATGATGAGTGAATTCTCATTCACAATTGCTACAAAGAGAATAAAACACCTACAAACACAACTAACAAGGGATATGAAGGACTTATTCAAAAAGAATTACAAATCACTGCTCAAGGAAGTAAGACAGGACACAAACAGATAGAAAAACATCCTATGTTCATGGTTAGGAAGAATCAATATTGTGAAAATGGCCATACTGTCCAAAGTAATTTATAAATTCAATGCTATCCCCATCAAACTAACATTGACTTTCTTCACAGAACTAGAAAAAAACACCTTAAACTTCATACGGAATCAAAAAAGAGCCTGTATAGGAAAGACAATCCTAAGCAAAAAAAAAAAAAAAACAAACAAAAAAAAAAACAAAGCTGGAAGCATCACACTATCTGACTTCAAACTATGCTACAAGGCTGCAAACCTTACCAAAACAAGTAATGGGGAAAGGATTCCCCTATTTAATAAACGATGTTGGGAAAACTGGCTAGCCATAAGCAGAAAGCTGAAACTGGATCCCTTCCTTATACCTTACACAAAAATTAACTCCAGATGGATTAAACATTTAAACATAAGACCTAACACCATAAAACCCCTAGAAAAAAACCTAGGCAATACCATTTAGGACATACGCATAGGCAAGGATTTCATGACTAAAACACCAAAAGAAATGGCAACAAAAGCCAACATAGACAAATGGGATCTAATTCAACTTAAGAGCTTTTGCACAGCAAAAGAAACAATCATTAGAGTGAACTGGTAACCAACAGATTGGGAAACAATTTTTGTAATCTGCCTATCTGACAAAGGGCTAATTCCCAGAATCTACAAAGAACTTATACAAATTTACAAGAAAAAAAAACCCCATCAAAAAGTGGGTGAATGATATGAACAGACACTTCTCAAAAGAAGACATTTATGCAGCTAACAAACATATGAAAAAAAAAGCTCATCATCTCTGGTCATTGGAGAAATGCAAATCAAAACCACACTGAGATATCATCTCACAACAGTTAGAATGGCAATCATTAAAAATCAGGAGACAACAGATGCTGGAAAGGATGTGGAAAAATAGGAACACTCTTACACTGTTGCTGGGAGTGTAAATTAGTTCAACCATTGTGGAAGACAGTGTGGCGATTCCTCAAGGATCTAGAAATAGAAATACCATTTGGCCCAGCAATTCCATTACTGGGTATATACCCAAAGGATTATAAGTCATTCTACTACAAGGGCACATGCACACGAATGTTCATTGTAGCACTGTTTACAATAGCAAAGACCTGGATCCAACCCAAATGCTCATCAGTGATAGACTGGATAAAGAAAATCTGGCACATATACACCATGGAATACTATGCAACCATAAAAACAATGAGTTCATGTTCTTTGCAGGGACATGGATGAATCTGGAAACCATCATTCTCAGCAAACCATCACAAGAACAGAAAACAAAACACTGCATGTTCTCACTCATAAGTGGGTGCTGAACAATGAAAACACATGGACACAGAGAGGGGAACATCACACAATGGGGCCTGTTGGGGGGTGGGGGGCTATGGGAGGGATAGCAGGGGGTGGGGAGATTGGGGAGGGATAGCATTAGGAGAAATACCTAATGTAGATGATGAGGTGATGGATGCAGCAAACCATCATGGCACGTGTATACCTATGTAACAAACTGGCATGTCTGCACATGTACCCCGGAAATTAAAGTGCAATAAGTAAAAATAAATAAAAATTTAAAAAATAAAAATAATTATTACTTTTTTCTTTTTTCAGATATGGATTTCCTTTACTGCCTGCAAGCCATCGGCTACCACTACCTGTTGAGGGGTCTACAGAGCCCCTCTGGTGGTATGCTATGTGACAGGACCAGCATATTTCACGGCAGTGTGCCCACTCCCTCTTATCCTTTGCTGTAATGTAGATCTTTCACTGATTCAAGATTTTCTGAAAGACTATGTGAGGAGTAACTCTCTAACCAACAGTAAGTGAGGGAGCTGCCATTACACTCTGAGGAAGGGAGAATTGCGATTTGCATGTTGATACTTCTTTGATCAATTTTAATGTAACTGCCAAAGCGCAGCAGATATACCCTGAGAAGATCATTGTACACAAGGGTTCAAAAACCTTGTAGTGTTGTCAGCTGGAGATATCAGAACCACGTGTGGATGGTAGAGGAGGAAGAGGATGAGCACAAGTCACAGCCCAGAGACTACCTGCAGTGGTAGGGTCTATGATTTATTCCATACTCCTCCTTCCTGTTCAAGATATGAAGCTCACTAGAGTTCTGAAGGAGCTGCTCCCGGAACTCATATGAAGCAGGTGGTTCTGACTAGCACAGGGGGGAAACCTTCAGAGATGCTGTACTGTGCCATTGAGATGCCTATTTCAGGACTCAGCAATTTATTCTTCCCAGCTGCTGGTCATGTTTGTCCTCCCACTTCAGGAACCACCTAAGCTGAAAAGAGCCATTTGTCCAAGTTCATGCCCATTTCACCAAGCAGTTAACATCCAATGCCTGGTCAATATAGGAGTATAAATTCCCATCTCCTCCACCCTAATTCAGGACATCACTAAAGGACCATGTCGGCAGGGTCGGCTGATCCCTTATTGTGACCCACAGTCTGCTTCTCCATCTGCCCCATCCCACATCATCCTTTCTTTGACAAGCATTAATCTCTATAGTAAGCCCCTAAAAGACTTCTTCCAAGGTAATCTCTGTCTCAAAGTTTGCTTCCCAGGGAACCTATGCCATAGCAGCGGGTTATTTATAAATGTAAAGAGAATTAAAGAGACAGTTAAAAGAGTTGTAAGTGATGGGGAGGGGATCTGGCAATGGAAAGCTATTTTCTTTTGGTAAGCATTCTTGAGCTGTTTAATTTTTAAAATATGTGCATGTATTTTTAATAAATATTTAAACACAATGTTAAAATAGAAAAACATATTTTTTAAAGATTGCACTGGAAAATCCATTATAATTGTAGGTCAGATTTATTTTCCATCTTATTTTTTTTTATTTGCAAATATTCCAAGCCAAGCTCCAGCTTTCTGAATCACATTATATGCACACTACTTTGTTCCCTTATCTTCACTTCTTATTTCTTGCACTCACAAATGTGTTCACCCACCCACATCCCCAACACAAAGACATTCAGCTTCTAAACTTTATCCTCCATGTTACCACTCTCTCTCATCCAGACTTTGGAAAAGTGGAAGACAACCAGGACATATTGAAGGTATCTAGTCTATTCACCATTTAGTTAATACATAAGTTTGCAAATCAAATGATTCGCTTGAACATGCACTGATTTAGGATGTGTCTAATTTATCCTTCTATCAGGAGGAAAATATTTGATGACTCCCTCAGTGACATCTAATTCTTATTGTGGATTTCACAAAGCCTATATAAAAGTGCTTCAGTGGTAATAATTGTCTCTTCTGCAGTCAAGGACCATAAACCTACCGAATATTTTTAAAAGAAAGCCAAACCTATCAACAACAATGACCTATCAAAGCAAGGTTGATGTTCATTTAGAAAAGATAATGTATAAGTCATAGAACTATAGATCATTGTAAACAAAGAGAATACCAAGATCCTTCAGATTTTTCTACACCACTAAATAATTGTCAAAATTCCAGGTCTTGGAAGCACTAAGATCAATATCACATGGAGTAAAAAGGACATTGTAGTCACAACTTTGGCACTTACACACTGATATGTGTTCCCTTGGGAACATCAGTTGATATCACTGCATCTTGGACTTTTCATCTGTAAAACTGTTCGCACTAAATAATGTCAGTGCTGTCCAATTCTATGAGGGACTCTGTTATTCTGAAGGGCAAAAGCATCTACTAAAAGATAATTTTGAAATGATTGACTTCTGTTTTGCATTTTAGTTCAAAAATGCACTTTATTAATAATAAAAGAAGAGATTACAAATCAGCAAATCAAAGTCATGGCATAGTATGCGCCAACGCATTTTGATGCCATAATGTTGAGTCTCTTGCAGTGTAGACCACAGAGGACTATGAGGCTTTACCAATAAACCTCTCTAGAGACCAGCTACCAATGAGGTTAATAATGCTATTAAATAACATTTGCAAAAGATTCAGAGCTATAATGATGTTTGCATTCAGCTTTACATCAAATAAATAATACCATTTCTATGTTAAATCCTTCGCTTGTCACCATAGGTCTACCAGTCAAGCAAAGAGTATACCATTTACCAACATAGGTCCGTGATCCTTTCTAAAGTACTATGTTAATTCAGGTTCTTAAGACTTAGTCAGACATTTGCAGAAACATCAATTTGGATATAATGATATGAGAAAAGAGAGGCAGGTTTTATAAGAGTTAACAAGGAAAATACAGAAAATAAGATGATAGTAATGCTAAATTTACATATTTCCAGATCCTTCTGGTGTAGACAAACTAAGAAAACCAATATTTACTTGGGAGGCACTTGAAGGTGTGAGTATGGATAATAGAGTGCCTTTAATGTATAATTGGCTTAAGGAATTCAAAGATAGTTCCTTGTATGCATGGTCTCAGGATTAATTATTGTAACAGTTTCATAAGATTATTGATCATTCTTTGATCTCCTACTGTATAGTATACCCTGACAAGAATGTACTATTCAACAAGTTGTATTGATTCTTGGTAATTTTTGAGAAATTAACCCCGTCGTCTCAAATAAGAAGTATCTAGAATGACAAATTCAGTACAGATGATTTAAGATGCTATCTCCCTGTAGAGTGTGCGTTCTTTAATTACCGATTGTGCAGATCACTGATGGTTGCAGCTCAGATTTCAAAAAGCATGTACTGGAAGTCTATGCACAGCAAAATGTACATCCAAAGGGGTATATATTTCAGATTGGGAAATGGAACTCAATACTTCAATTTGCCTCTTTTTTTTTTTTTTGGTAATATATAAGATGATTTGTGAAGTATAATCATTGAAGATCAAGGCAAATTTTGTGAGAAACTTTAGAAAAACAGAAACGTAAACCAATAAAGAACTGACATAAGGTTTGGGGAAAATATCATCAGAAGTATATTTCATTTGAGGTATTACAGTTGTAAATTAAAAAATAACTTTTTGCTGTGTTAAGAATTTTTTAAATATATCAACAAGTTTAGTTGAAAACATTTTACATTCTTTGGGAAACTGGCATTACTCAGGGTCTTAAGTAGTGTCACCATCAAACAATGGTAGCAAATTAATTGGAAAATGTTTTTAAAAGGAAAGACATTACATACTAATAACCACTGTACTTTCTGGGTCTTGTTAAATACAACTTGCATGTTCAGAGTTGAAATCTGACACTCAAAACCAAATGTATTCAACATTATTAAGAAGAGACAAATAGAAAAATGAGCAATACCAACAAAGCAACGACAACAAAACATTTTTCGAGACTATTGATGTATTGTATTGAATATAATACAGAGAAAGGCAAAGGGGCTTTATTATGCTTGTGGCCACTGAAGATGCAAACGCCAGCCAAACAGGATCTGAGAAGCATTTCCAGGTCTATGAATAACACCATGGGAAGACAAAAGCAATCACAGCAAATGTTCGTAAATAAAGCAAGGTCATTATAGTCCAAATTTAATTTTTACCTCTAACAAAACTTATGCATTACATGGTTAAGAGACCAAGGCTACGGTTTTCACTTGTAAAAACTGTAGCCATTAAGCAGGTTAAACTTGTTTTAGATCATACCAGAACGGTTGCAAATTAACAACAATATCTAATTTCTTGTTCCATAAAATGAATGCTATGAGAAATAGGTTACTGGACGAGGCTTCCTGGAGCCAACCCAAGCCTGGACATGGCAAGATGGCAGTGCTGCAAACCCACTGCCTGTACATTCAGTGTAAGAGCATTTGTTTGTCCACTGAGAGACACTGGCTATTAAAACAAACTGTCATAATTATATGTTAAATCATAGGTGCCAATCAGAAGAAGTACTCTTTCTGATTTTCAGTGACTGCATTTTGTATATTAAGCTCACTTTTCAGAACAGCCTCAGCACTGTCTACATTCTCTGACCTCTTTGCCTCACTTCTTTTATACAACCTTTTCTGCTGATAAATGCGAACAGCTATAGCAGTGATGCAAAGCAAGATAAAAATCACAACAGCTATCAGACCTAGGGAGAGAAAAGAAACATAAAGTCAGAATTTTTGTCCGAATAGAAACTATGCTATTATTGCTTAGTAAGTCATTACAATATTATTTTCCACATAAGCATCTACTATATACAAATTGAAAATATAAAAACTTCAGGGATTTCTGGTTCAAGAAGTACCACTGTATGTTGAGTTTATTTCTGAGTTCTATCAGCCTTGTGGGTTCATCTACATTTATTCTAAATGCATACCATATCGGATTTACTTGGTGCATTTATATTTAACACAAGGTATTATCTACATGTCTCTTGGACCATGTGGCCACTTCATATTAGTTTTAATTATTCTGAAATTATAGAGTAGTAGCAACATCATAAAATGATTAAGGTGTTTTGTGATTAAATATGTAAAAATTTTTATAAAGTGGTTATTCAATTATTTGTTATACTGTTGAATAGCAACACATAAAAATTTTAATAAAGTTATTATTCAATTATTTGTTATACTGTTGAATAGCAGAAATGGGTTATGTAAATAAATCATTCTGACCAGTAAAACATATATAAATAGATATGCTTAAATTATTTCTATATGAGGAATTTTTTAAGACACTTCTGGTTGTAAATACAAATTCTAAGTGCTGCAATTCTTAACTATGCCACTGGTTACCAACGTTGGCATTATATTAGGTCAGTAGTCCTCTGAATATGAACTGTAAACCCACAGTGGTCCCTGGGACACTTTGAGAGCACACATGGGCTCAAAACTATTTTTATGATAATTCTAAGATGTCTTTTTCACTGTGTTGACATTTCCATTTCCATTTTAATACTGAACCAATTTGGTATAAAAACAAGGTTAGGTAAAATTCCTGGTACTTAGCACAAATTAAGGCAAGGACACAACTCAATAATAGCAGTCACTGAATTCATGAAGTAGAAAACATTACACTGTCAAGCTTGTTGGAAAAAGAAAAAAAAAGCCTAATTTATTTAAGAATATCCCCAATGAAGTTGTAAAAATTATTCGTGTAATTAAATCTTGACCCTTGGCTGCAAGTGTTTCTAACATTTTGTGTGTTAAAATGGGAAATACACATAAAGCACTTCTAGTGCACTCTGAAGTATGATCATTGTCTCCAGGAAAAGCACTTATGTGAACCTTTGAGTTGTGAACTGAATTAATTGCTTTTTGCTTCAGGTAACATCATTTTTATTTGAATGAATTACTAACAGACAAACTATGGTTGTTCAGACTTGAGTAATTTGGTGGGCATTTTCTCTAAAATGAATGAAGTAAATGTGTCACTTCAAGGAAGACAATTACAGCATATGCTGTGAATGATACAATTCAAGCTCTCAAATAAAAAAATAGAATTTGGAAAACTACTTTCTGTCACCAAGAGTGTGAGAGTTGTCTACTACTTAAAGAATTTTCTGATAATATCAGTGGAGGTACAAACTAATGTCATTTTTTTTTTTTTTAGATACAACTAGGTACTATGAAAATAGCAATGTGAATCAAATCTCATATGGCAAAACTAAGACTCCATTCTAAAGTAGATGTATACAACTGTAACAGAGTGTGAGTAAATCAAAGATTTGAAGGTTTTCATTAACCACAATAGATTCCTGTGTGTATAATCTGCTAGGCAGTTTCACTCTGGCCAATTATAGCATGTCCAATGGCCAAGCCAATTTTTGGCTCGGTCAACCTTACCTGAGAAAGGTAACAATTCCTTGCTGATTAATATAAATATGGTGACCAAATTCTGTACATTAAATCTCAAGAATTCATTAATAAATATGATTGCTTTTGTTATTGTTAGTCACGTTAATGAATAACTTTAATCAGAATATTTGTTGTTACATATTTTGCCTCTCATTTTAGAAAAAGAATCAGTTGAATTGCTATAAATATTTCCAAGGGCTAGTTATAGGCCTCTGACTTGAAGAGCTAAATTCTGAACAACTTCAATGTGAAAACTTCTGAAATATGATATAGAGAGAAGACAACTGCAGTTATAAAATGGACATTACATTGGCCTAGACAGAATATCTAGACAGTCAAAATCATGGATGGTCTCTGGAACATGTTTGTTCTATGTATGTAATTTAGCACTTAATTTGAGGAAAGTGCTATGCCAGGATTTGTTATGCTCAAGAAAAACTTTGATCACACATGTTATACCAAAAATATAAAAATAAAAAATAGTTATTATGAATAAAATGTGGCCTCTATGATGCTGCATCTAAAGCACTGTGTGAATGTGTTTTTATGAAGATGTGTATATATAGCTTTCTCTGTGGCTAAATCTGTCTATTTGTATCTGGGCAGCCTGGCCAGAAACCTTCTACCACATCTAGGTCATCACTTTTAAATGCATTTTTTAATTAATAATCTCATACTATCCATTTTGTAAGTGAAAAAAATCATCTAAGAAGTAGAACACAGGGAGATTTGCCAATTTGGAAGATCCTTGGATGGATTAATTTTTATTACATAGTGGGTGCAATTAATGAGTAACTAGACAATGAACAAAGAATTATACCACAGTTCTACCAGATTGCCTGACATACTGGAGGATGGTACACTGTGATTTAGCAGATAAACTGTGTATGGCCCAGACAAGGTCTTCAGAGGTTATAGGGCTATTAGCAGACGCTTTGCTTCTGAAGTTCAGTCTCTGAAATGATCAAAACCAGACATCACTAGTTTCATGGACCCTGGAAAGCCCCTGAACTACAAACCTTCCACAGTGTCTATCTCTGCCCTATGAATTTGAGCTAAGTGAGAATTTCACAGATGAACTGTAACTTGTTTCTATTCTAGAATAACATTATAATGAGGTATCAATGCACTTCTTGTTTAACTCTCTAAATCTTGCCAATGATGTCTGAGCGAAACAACAATAGTCTAAAGATTAAATATTTTGTGCTAGCATTGGCTTGATGACTATACACCACTCTATATTTATGTCTATTTCTGTGTCTGTATTTACTTGAATCTATGCTGGTTGAATGTCTGGAAAAGGCAATATTATAAGATTGAGACAACTTGCTTGACCAGAAATTCTAGCTTAAACTTTTGGGCACATTGTAAATACTACAGATTTAAGTAAGCTTTTACTGTATAATGTATTTCTTTTAGACATCCAATTATTAACTACTTTTCAAATAGAGTTTTTTGTTATTTGTTTGTTTTGAGTGCTTTTTGTTTTTCATGTTAGGTGATTAAATGGGAATCCTATGTTTTATATCTTTAATTTGCACATTGTTAATTTGAGAAATAGGAAAGGAACTGAAATAGCATGGGGGAGTTAATATCCACACAAAGATTTGACCAGTAGTAATTGCTGTCTAAATAAATCCTAACTACTTGAAAGGAGAATATGTTTAGATAAGTATACAAAATACAACCAAATGAATCAGGTATAAAGCCATAAAAATTGCCCAAGTATATGAATAATCATAATACTGGCACAAAACCTTTAAAATTATACCTCCCTGGCAATGCAACAGAATAATTGTTTACTTTATATCTCCATATCATATTTGGAGTGTAAAGAAAGGTGAACCACTTAACATTTTAGTAATCTGATTAATAACATTCTTAAGAGCATTAATCAAGAAGAAAAAAAGCTTGTTTTTTGAGTTGCTTTTGAAAAATATATATATCTCAGAGAATATGCTGTCACATTGCCAAGGAGATATACTTTAAAAGTTTTTGTGTTAATTCTGCAATTTAAAGTTATTACTAATCACTTTTACTTCATTAATCTAATATTTAAAAAAAACACAACTGAAAGTGTAATCTTTAGTTGATGGAAGCATCTTTAAATAGTTTACTATGCAAATACTCTCGTTATTAAGACTTAAGGCAATACAAAATATATATACTTCTAGTGTTAATCTCAAGTTTTTTTCTGCTTTTTGGGTGAACCTTTCTAGAAGCAGTGATATGTCCAAGAAGTGAAGAAAAATGACACTTACTGAAACATGTTCAGAATTCTCTAGTGATTACAAGTGGCTATTTTCAAGCTTGATAATATTCATTATTATCCATGTTAGCAATTAATCTTTTAATGCAGTGCTTCAGTGAAATTGTCAATTATTTATTTAATTTTAAAAATAAATAATAAAAAAGCAGTGAAATTTATTCCCTGCTCCAAGGAAGCAGAGAATTCAGGAAGATTCTAAAGACAATCCAGCACAAACAATAAATCACCCCATTGTCCTCAGGATTCAGCGCCTGGCACTTGGAGTATGTGCAGATTCCTTACAGTTTCTGCAATGCTAAATATTTACCATCATTATTATGAAGACCCAAAGAAGAGCTCATTCATGCTTTATATTACCTCCAATTACTGCAGAGTCACTTTTGATTGCATTAGCAAGGGGCTGTCTGTCATCGATTGTTCCAGAATGATCTGCAGTTAAAGCACAACAAAGGAGGAAGGTGATATAGGCAAGCATAAAGAAGAAATTTTGAAAAAATCATAAATGTTTTAAACCAGAAAGAATTATGGAGGTGAATGTGGGATTTCTGTTATTTTCAATTTCAGCAATGTCAATGGTGTTGACCCTTATAAATAAGAAACTGAGCATCTAGAAAAGAAAGAGGAAAGAGATCTAAAAGCTAAACAAATAAAACCAACTTTAAGAAGCCGTCTTGAGAAGGTAGCCTGAGAGCAACATGAGAAGTTTTCTAAATTCCATGGGCAAGCTGGCTTTGTGACTGAGTAGAGGAAGAACCCTAAGTCACCTGCAAATGAGTGTGTCCTCTCCCTTGATGTGGCATCCGTGCCAGCCTGGGCCACACAGCTGGACTCGGTTACATGTCCTGTAACAGTGACAGGGTCTGGATGGCTGGGGTACAGAGCTGCCTTCAGAGGGGCCACGTGACTCAGCTGCACTGCAGAGAGGCAGCCTGTGAAGCCCTGCGCACCTGCCAGTGCAGTCTCTTGGTCTACATCACTGTGTTCTGCAAATCCAAAAAAACACCAAAATGTTAGTGGTGAAAATCGAAAACAGGGAATGACACAGAAATGCAGTATTCTGAATTTGTTAATGCAATAGCAAGAAATATAAAGCTATCAAATTCCCCTTTAATTTTGTCTTTACTAAAAAGATAAAAACCCATTAGTCTTTCACAACTATTGGTGAGATTTCCCATTTAATGAAGTCAAGTTTTTAAGCACGGATTATTAAAAATAATATGGTAAGCTCTCCAGAAACAATTAAAGCATAAGAATGGGTCAGGTTAAGAAGTAATGAGAGTGTCATAATATTTTTAATTTAAAAATAGATTACTGCAATGTATTTATGTTAGGGTTTATAGTCAATATCAAGAGGTGCATCCTGGATTTGACAACAAGCTCAGTACAGTTTTCAAGACTTATGCTATGAAAGTAGCAGAAACTAGAGAGAAAATTGAGCCTTTGGATTTCTGTTTTCAGTTCTCCAACCTGACAATTTGTTCTGGCTGAAAGTTTTCTGATGCTTTATGACCCCACCCAAACATGCTAGGAGGATGATACTATCATGCAGTTGAGGCCAGACCTTGAAGTTATTAGGGTCTCTCCGTAATTACTCATGTACAGTCATAAAACCCTTCATACCCATTGCCTTTTCTTCCTGTTTCAATGATAACCTGTCACTGAGACAGAAATATTCGTGCCCTCCAAAACCATATAATCTCTCCCTCCTATTAATGAGAATTTAGTTAGTATGAGACTCTTGTGCAACAGAGACTGTTGTAATGCTAGGATATTAATTCACAATTTGCATTAGGAATATATCATACATACTCCTTGCTTGGCAAGCACAAAATCTAAACAAGGGAAATTTATTGAAGAGCTTAAAGGCTCAAATGTCATCAAAATACAATGCCTCCATCCACCCAGTATGATAAAAAACAGCACAAATATTGTTATGTTTTGGCTCTGTGTCCCCATCTAAACCTCATCTTGAATTGTAATCACCATAAGTCCCATGTGCCAAGGGAGGGACCCAGTGGGAGGTGACTGGATCGTGGAGACAGTTTCCCTCATGCTGTTATTGTATCTCACGAGATCTGATACTGTTATAAGTGTTTGGAAGTTCTTCCTTTTTTCTTCTCTCTCCTGCTCCCATGTGAAGAAGGTTTTTGCTTCCCCTTCACCTTTGCCTTCCACCATGATTATAAGTTTCCTGAGGCCTCTCCAGCCATGCGGAACTGTGTTGATTAAACCTCTTTCCTTTATAGACTACCCAGTCTCAGGAAGCTCTTTATAGCAGTGCGAGAACGGACGACTTACAGAACTATTGTCCCCTGCACTGTATATAGGTAGGGAAAGATAAAATGAGCACATTAGTCTTTCTTTTGAAAATATAATAATATAGAACTGTATATTCAGGGCAACTTGAATCTATGCTCCCAGGAAGTTAAATTAAAAGTATAAACAATGCAATAGATATTAAGAATATATGAGTGCGTACTATGTGCTAGCCAGTGTTCTAAAATATTTGCATGCTACTGATAAAACTTTACAATAGCCAGACTTGTAACTGGAACAAGTCACACAGATGGAACAGTTAAGTTCAGAATTTTAACCATTCACCTGAGGTTACACAGTTATTGGCATTACTGGACCTCTGGCCTAATATATTCCAAATCATGAGCTTCTTTTGTTCATAAACTACTCTCTGGTTGAGATACTCTTTCCTTTAGTCTGCTTTGAGTTTCTGTAGTGTCTTTTATTTATTTTTTAAATCATTTTTGCTTGAGAGCTAGACTTTAAGTAACTCTGGGCATCTGAGCTCTATTTTTTTTTTTTTTAACAGAATCTCTCTCTGTCACCCAGGCTGGAGTGCAGTGGCATGATCTCAGCTCCCTGCAACTATTACCTCCCAGGTTCAAGAGACTCTCGTACCTCAGCCTCCTGAGTAGCTGGGATTATAGGCATGCACCACCACATCTGGCTAAATTTTTTGTACTTTTAGTAGAGACAGAGTTTTACCATGTTGGCCGGGCTGGTCTTAAACTTCTGGCCTCTAATGATCCACCTGCTTTGGCCTCCCAAAGTTGCTGAGATTAGAGGCGTGAGCCACTGTGCCTGGGCCGGCTGTATCTAAGTTTTTAAAGAATTTTGGAGGGCTCCATTTTCATTCATGTTTTCTATGTAATAACAAAAATCCTGATTGAATATTTAGTATTATGAGTATCATCCTCTATAAAAAAAATGGAAAATTAGAGAGATTATATGGCTTTCCTGTTGTGGGGGATCTGGTAGTGAGCCATGTTCTGACCCACCTGGCTCTTCCTTACTATGCAGAGACAGCACTGAGGTAGCATCACTCTACAGCTTCCACACAAGACTGTGAGCTCCTCAAACAAAAAGATGACTGCCAACATCCAGCATAATGTCATTACATAGGAGGCAGTTCATCAGTGTGTATGGAACCAAAGAAATCATTTAGTCCACTTTAGTAGTCATTAATTCGAATGTATGTTCATTTAAACACACATATATATGTGAAAAAGACAACATTTTTTATTTGGAGTGTTTTTTTTTTTTTTACTTTAATGAGAAATTAAAAAGGAAATATACCATCATAGGAGCATAACTGGGACAGTGCTTTCCACATTTCTTCTACAAGGTTAAAATGTTGAATAAAATTTCCATAGGCCTTTAAAACATCTTCCCTTTTCAGCCCCTCCCTGCCAGACAAGATTCACTTCTCTGGTACTAATCTGATATGAAATACATTTTTAAAGCTCCACACTTACAAATTGAAAACATTTTACCTATTTCAAAATCACTGTACAAAAAAATGAACCACTAAAACTCAAAATGGACACATGGTCAGTTAGTATTCATCCTCTTAAGAGCTAATGAAACAGGAAACAAATGTCCTGCAGTTTGAATATTTTCCATGTTAGCGGGAAAAGGGAGGGAGATAATAAACACAGAAACAGAAACCAAATGAGAATTTTACGGACTGATAATGCTATGAAGAAAACAAATTAGACAATGTGATGGTTGTAACTGGAACAGAAAATTACATTGATGGATTGGGTTCTATTTTGTGTTTATTTTAAGGGTGACATTTTTTGCAGCCCTATTCCCTTAGTACACTATGGATATTACTCCAGCATCTTCTGGCTGTATTGCTTCTTTTTCAGAACTTGGAAGATTCTCTGTGATTTTGGAGTTTTCATCAGATTGTTCCTAAGTGTGTATCTTATCTCTATATTCTGCACAGAACATGATAAGCCCTTTCAATCTGCAGACACAAACTTTTTATTTAGCTTGATGAATTTCA
The DNA here is from genome assembly GCA_963573385.1 of Cacajao melanocephalus. Classification (NCBI taxonomy): domain Eukaryota; kingdom Metazoa; phylum Chordata; class Mammalia; order Primates; family Pitheciidae; genus Cacajao; species Cacajao melanocephalus. Next base: position 20,318 of record CAUYLG010036097.1, read on the forward strand.
TATATTGTGCACACACTACTGTTTCACTTCATCCTTTTTATTCTCTTAGAATGCCAATTTTTCACATCAGGTCTCCTCTATATATTCTCAAAATTCATTTTCTTTCCCCCCTGATTTCTATTATTTAGGACTTAAATCTATGTGGGTCAAATATTTCATTCACTTGATCTTCCAGGTGCAAATTCAAGTAGCAAAAAAGATCCTTTTCTTTGAAATTTTTTAGTTTTGGAGAAAAAACATATTTTTTAGCTCCTCAAGGTCTTTTTGTTGCTTTATAAGAATTTCCTTAAAGTACTCTTACTAAGTCTCATTCATGTCGTTGTCTATCTCCTTGAATAGCTTTATTTGGATAGAAAATCATTTTGGTTTACTTTCTTTTTTTAAATTTTTTTTTAATTGTACTTTAGGTTCTGGGGTACATGTGGAGATCATACAGGATTGTTGCATAGGTACACACATGGCAACATGGTTTGCTGCCTCCATCCTCCCATCACCTACATCTGGCATTTCTCCCCATATTATCCCTCCCCGACCTCCCCACCCCTCTGCTGTCCCTCCCTTGGAACCCCCCTAACAGACCCCAGTGTATGATGCTCCCCTCCCTGTGTCCATGTGTTCTCATTGTTCAACACCCACCTATGAGTGAGAACATGTGGTGTTTGATTTTCTGTTCTTGTGTCAGTTTGCTGAGAATGATGGTTTCCAGGTTCATC